>QDHC01000893.1:528501-550289 GCA_013186455.1 Papilio dardanus tibullus | reverse complement strand
ACTTCATAACATTAATCTGAATGTAGCTGACAATTTTTGGTTGTTATAGTTAACAATGTATATATTAGTAACCATGTTGTGGCTTAAATAAATTCATGGACTTTTATATCAAACGTAGACCAAATAAACGGTGGTCTGATGACATTCAAGAGGAGATGGGAAGGGACTGGATGACTCTAGGCAGGAATAGGACTGATTGGAAAATAATAGAGGCCTTCGCCCAAAGTGGGGTCCATATCTGAACTGAATAATTTAACTATACTAATATAAATATTAGCAAAATAATATTAGTAACAAATATACTTTTGAAATGTATTTTTTTAGATATGAAAATAAAAATGGCTTTATTATTATGTCGAACGTAAACTATGATCACCAATCATCACTTTTTGTTGCAAATGTCCATGGGCGTCGAAGATCACCTCGGTGATTCAGCCGCTCGTTTGCCTCCTTCTCTTATAAAAAAACAAAGTTTGCAGTCTGTATATTGCATTTACAAGTCCGATACCCGTGCGTAAATAATCTTCTTGTGTATCAAACCAGCTAAGGTTTGATACACAAGAAAACAAGGAGCTATGAAACAGATTCAAATTCAAAATAATATTTTGTTTCTGTGACCAACATGTTACAATTTGTAAGCGTTACTCACCCGCACTGCACGTATGTAAACAGAGCAAATAAGTAATGAAATGTTTCATGACGGATGCTTGCATTTGTCCAGATTCGCAGGTGGCGCTCGCGGCGATTTGTCACGACCGTACGTGCTACTGCTGTCGCCGGTACAAATTGCTCTCAACCAGTTTATATGTCTTATTATCTATTTATGTTGTTACTTACATTTTTATACTTGTATACCTTAAGTGTCAAAGAATATTCGAAGGCATACTAGAAGTAACGACAGAAAATAACAGTCATTTTTGAATTTAAAAACATCAGAAAGTTGGTTATTACTTCAGATTCTCGCTTCAGCAAATAAGTTAAATAAAGTTAAAAGAATGGAAGATCCATTCTAGTTTTCTTACTTCTGTGGACCATCCGCATCAACAAGGTCTAATTTGACGAAGTGGAGAAGAAATGCACTAAGCTATGTTTAACGGACTTACAATACAAGGAAGTCAAGTCAGTGTTTTTTTTTTTTAATTTAAAAAAATTGCTCGGATTGTGACCAGTAGCTGAGTTACAATTTATTAGGATAAAAAAATATGAAAAGTAAAATTTGGTTGTACCCTTCTACAGCGGTATCTTCGCTACTTCAGCGAATCCAGTTGGCCGCTTGCTCGTTTGCCACTTTATAATATGAAAAAAATAGTATATGTGTTTAACTATATTTTTTATTTTGTCCTCTATTAGTATAAGAATCTTTGCCATTTTGCGTGCATTATCTCTATAATGACACCGTTGTGTTATTGAAATGAAAATCTCATATCTCGTATTAAATGTAAATAGAGTTTTCTTCCTAACATGAATACAATTACATTGTTAAAGTTGTATTAATACAAGCAATTGAATAGAAAACAGTCGCTATGTAACGTTTGTTGTTATTTCCGCGTTTAATAATATTAACGATTTAGAATATTTTAATGAAATTGAAAATAAATGCTAATTTCATTATTTTTCTAAACGGAAAGTAACCGATAAGTGTCTCTAATACTTTTGTTTTCAAATAATAAACCAAAATGAGTACAGAGCCTAATTTTGTAAAAAAAACGGTCATTGTTTTCAGTTGAAAACATTCGTAGAAAACATTAAAAACTTCACTTAATTAAAATCTATACTAATATTATAAAGAGAGAAACTTTGTATTTTTATATGCATTGTAATAACTCAAAAACTACGGGGCCGATTTCAAAATCAAATTCTTTCACCGTTAGAAAGCTACTTTACTCCCGAGTAACATAGTTTTCAATTCCACGCGGACGAAGTCGCGAACAGCAGCTAGTATTCAATAAAAACGTTTTTATCATCATATTGGAATAAAAAAATTGTAAGTTAATAACTTAACCATAATATACGTGTTTGGAAGCTAAAATATGTAATTTACTTGAACAATACGTTGTTCAACAATAGTTCTATAAATTCCTTTAGACAATGTGGCAGAATATTATTTACACAGTGCCGTCTAGAGAGTTACTTAAATGAAACAAAACACGAACGTTTCCAATTGTCCCCTTTAATCACAACTTAAACGCTTTAAGCCTTCGTTTCCACAGCCTAAACATTTACACAAAAACATATCTCCATCCCTCACAATCTTTTACAAAAATCTGAGACAGCATTATGTTTTTCTACGAGTGACAATGGAAAGCGATAGTAAGAGGAAGGAACAACGAAATTGTGAGAACAAGCTATTGTTTCTCCGTTACTATTGTGGCATCATAATGGGGAATTAGAAGATAGTATTCATGCTTATTTGTTTTAATCACGAAGGGCTTGATATTGAATTAACTTTGTTGATATACTGCGACCTCATATACATCAGTGAAAATGTGTTAATTCTATAATTTAATTTTCGAATGAATTAGTTTTTCTTTTTAAAAAAAATCTTGACTGCCAAGCCAGTGTTTTGAATGTCGCCGATTGATTCAGTCGCCTAATTTCTGTTTCTGTTTTAATTTTACGGGTTTAGAGTAACAAGTACATATTTTTAGGTTGTCGTATAGTAAAGTTATTTTATAAATATAATGAAAAATTTCCGTCCATCCATGTTCCTGGATCAATTTTCAATTTTGTACGATGATATGAAATCGTTTATCAGACTTATAACGCCCGGGAAAAAGCCATTTATTTCAAAGTTTCCAAGTCTAACAGCAAGTCACGACTTTGCTTAATTTATTTTACACGGTTTACGAAATAAGAAATTTCAATAAAACGTGATATTTTTATATTTTAATCAAACTTTTATTCAAAACAAACTTACTTAAATTATTTAAATTATGTCTTAAGTTAAGAAAGTTTTCGAGGTAACCACAAAAATAATGAATTAGAGAAAATAATCATATTAGTGCGACCCATGATGGGCTCCATTTTCTGCAACAAGCGCGTATTTTGCGTGACGTCACACATATCTTTGAATTTCTTCGCCGATATGTGCAGGTTGCATCACGAATCACGGTGTTTTCCTTCACCGTATGAGGGTCGGGTAAATATGTACATATGAGAAAATAATCATATAGGTATTTCAAAGTTATTTTCCACTATAAAATATAAGGCTTGAGGTAGTTTCAGGAACGTTTAAGGTAATTAACTTATCGTGTTAACCTCGTAGACTCTGAACCGTTGCCAAAATAATATCCACCTGACACCGGTGCTTACAAAATATGTACTACGAGATATCTTACACGGGTAGTCATTTAACACATTTACGGCCGAATGTTTCAAACGCCACTCAAATTTAAGCGCCGCTTAAAATCTAAGTAATGTCTAAAACTAAACTAGATCGACGTAGAATTTAGATTTTAGCGTGGACTTAACATGTAAGAAACTCTTAAATATATCAGTGGTGTTTGAAAGTTAGTTATTCATGTTTGGTTTGGTATATTTATTATATTGTGAACTTTTTAATCCGTAAAACCCTTTGAGTGCAGATAAGAGCAGATTTTTATCGCAAATAAATTGATATTTATATGATTTTAAATAAGCTTTAATTTTCTTTAAATTCTGAAATCGCAGATTTGCGTAGTATATTCTTGAAGGGGCTAAAGATTACTTTTACTTATAATCTTGTTTTTTTTTTATCTATATTTGTATGGGACGCTGTACCTACCTGTGCCTAGTGGTAGTCCCTAGTGAGAGTAATAGTTACTACTGCTAGTATTTAGATACCAAAAATTTATATACGATTCAATTGAACTTAAATATGCAACCAATTGACTGTACTCAATATTATCGAATTGCTACGTGGCTATGCTAAAGTTTCTGAATTGGCAATGAAATTAGCATCAAGTTGCTATAACGCGGTTGCTTGGAAGTCTATAAAATCATCCTGTATATTACTTGGGATATATTTAAAGATTGTACTATTAGAACCATCATTTTATTATATTAGAAATATACATGCGCCCGAATGGGTAACTTATAGAAAAATTTGGTATATTGCTTAATTTGGGACAAGCAGGTATACAGTTGGGGAAGGAAGGTTCTTACGGCGAGGAAAACATTTTGATGCAACCTGTACATATCGGTGAAGATATTCAAAGATATGTGTGAAGTCGACCAACTCGCATTGGGCCAGCGTGGTCGACTATGGCCTAGTCACCCCTTAGGGTAGGCTCCGAGACCCCCGTGGTGAGCTGATGATGATGATGAAGACGTATACAGGGGGGGCGAGGATAGTTGAGATTTATCCCCCTCCGAAATCTGACTACAGTATAGTGATTATATTTAGATTTTACACAGATGACATGGTTTCAATGATTGTCCCCCCGAACCAAAAGTCTGGATACGTGTGTAATTTAAGGGAAATCGAGAAAGTCGAGTTTAAACGCGACGTTAAAATAGCTCGTACGAATGGGGAATTAGTATTGATAATAATATTGCACTTTAATTGTTATGTAGTTAGCAAGTTCAAGGCATTTGATATTTATCGATTATATACGTCAATGTTATCTAATTAGCAGGACGATGTATTTGATAAGAATATGTTTGGTACACTGATAATTTATCAGTCATTGTTGCTATTTAATGTTATTTTCCATTTATTTATTTAATCGAAGTCATAATAATTGTACTTTCTCATAGTGCAAGGTACTGTCTCTTATGATAAGGAAGAGCATCGTGATGCCTGTACATATCGGCGAAGAAATTCAAAGATATGTGTGAAGTCGATCAACCCGGACTGGGCCAGCGTGGTTGACTTGGTCTAGTCGACCCTTAGGGCGGACTCTGTGACCCACGGTAGGGACGTATAGTGAGCTTGTCATGATGATTATGATGATGATAATACATGGATAAAGATCCCAGTTTCATCTTAGATAATTCCATTTAAGAATAATATCAAACATAAACTTATTTGAAGTAAAAGAACAAAATGTTTTTTTACGTGACCCTTTATAAAACATTTTGATAGGGACATTTAGCACGATCATTTCGTATACATTGAGGATAATATTTTCTAAATTCCCATAATGACGTATAAAGCAAAAAAGTTTACAAGAACATTGTACGTGTCCCAGCAAACAGTTTAGATGAGAAAAGTTCGCGCCGAAGCGGACGGCAAAATACGGTGCGGGGACAAATTGCTTTACTAACACAACAGATTGCTAACTTTTGTTCGAGGGAATGGCACAAAAACTGAGTTAAATCGTGCGTACCGCCTTATTGCAGATCCTAAATTATATTTCAATACTTCATTGCCAACAAAGTTTATTTATTCATTCATTATAGCTGTGGAGGTTCCATCATGCAGAGGTATCTTCTTAAGACTTTTTCCAGAATTAGTAACGTTGAATGTCAACATCCACGTCAAGTACACGAAGTGCTACGAAAACGTACGTGATGCTACGACAACGCACCGAGTGCTACGACCACGCACCATGTGCTACGTCAACCTACTCTAGTCTGTAAGCTCCATTTTGATCTTTCCTTTTATAATTAAACGTATAAATTTTTACATAAATATTTTAAAAATATCTAATCGCGTCAAATCAAAGCAGCTTGTGGTGAAATTGATACTATGTATTTAATTATATTATCAGCGCTGTTATCTAAATTCCTTCAGATTGTATTAATTTTTTAAATACCAATGCTTCTTGTGGTATGATTCGACAGATTACTGAATAATTGTGAATAAATACAATTAAATTTACCTAGTTAACTTAAAGTTTTTCGTGGACGATTTAAACCACCTATGGGTAATCTGACTGGCATTTCCAACAACCAAATGATCATGAAAGTGGAGGTAAAAACACTTTTGTAAATCCATAGATAGGTCCAGGGAGTCGTTTAATCAAAAATATTCGTACTACAAGTTATTGGTTTAAAAATAAGACCTTTTCCTCGTTTACATTGATAAGATCAGGTTGAAATAAATATAAAAATAGCTAAATACCGATTAGATTTTTGATAATAAAAAGATAGTTTATCTACGGTAGCTAGTTGATAGCAATCAATCTTGATATGTGGCCATATAAAACGGAACTCGGACCTTCCCGCAGTTTTACTGGCCCGTACAAGGACGTCTGCAATGAAGTTGTGGTTTATACTATCTTTATTCATAGGCGGTAAGACATCATTTTAGTTTTTATCTTTAATAATAAAATATACACCATAGAATAAAGTAATTTTAAAGTTTTAAGCTTCCACCTTATTGGTAAGAAAAGCTGACTATCACTGTTTTAACAATATTAAAAACATTCTTATAAAATTATCTATTTTCTAGGTTACGTCGCTTTGCCGTCGGAGGTGTACAATGAGGTACCTTATCAACGGTATATAAACTTTCCCGATACGGAAGGTGTAATTCATACCATTGATTTAGAAGCACAACCGGACTTTGAACTTCTTAGTGAAATTGAAAATGAAGCAGTGGGCAACATCTATTTATTATACACACGGTATATAGGTTTTTCTAACAAATTTATAACCATAGACCGTAATGTAGATTTCGTAAAGTAAGACATGGCCAAGTGGTGAATCCAATTTTTCTACTCTTATATGCTGGCCATTAATATTGTTAATGAAAAATATTAGTTTAAATATTTCTCTACATACAATATCATATTATACATTTTCTATTTGCCATTCCAGTGCAAACCCTACAAGTCCTCAAACATTGGTAATGGACGATGCTGATTCAATAACCGAATCTAACTTCAGTCCCGAACGTCCGACGGTCGTAGTAGTTCACGGATGGCTCAACAATCAAGACAGTGGCATAAATACTGTCATAAGAGATGGTAATTTCTACATCAAATATTATTTTACAAGATACATACCAACTTCAGTACCACACAATTTTCGTTTCAAGTCTTTCCTCTAATAATGACAACACAACTCACGCCCTTAACCTAAAACGGTTGAGTCCACGGATTTGAATTTAGATTATATTTTTAGCGCATCTAGAAAAGGCGGATTGCAACGTGATTGTAGTAGACTGGGAGCATCTAGCTGATTCTGACTACGTCACAGCCTCGTTCGGTGTGCCCGCAGTGGGTCAAAGTTTGGGCAGATTTTTGGCATTTTTGAATACTGTCACTGAGGCATCTTATTCGTCAATGCATCTAGTCGGCTTCAGTCTTGGCGCCCACATTGCAGGTAACGCTGGAAAGGAACTGGGTGGACAAATCGCTCGGATAACAGGTAAGAGAGTAACTTAGTTTAATATGATTTTATTTTGTAAGAATAATTTTGCTTAGTACTTAATTATGAAAATACAATATAAGAAATCTAATACAATCAAAGTTCAAAACCACTTGGTGACGACTGTGGTGGTGATAAGATTAGTCCAAATGGCATTATTTTTTGTTTCAGGTTTAGATCCTTCGGGCCCACTTTGGACTAGTAACCAGAACCGTTTGAACGCTTCCGACGCTGTGTATGTTGAAGGCATCCACACCGATGGTCCTTCCGGTGTTAATCCGACTCAAGGTTTCGGAATTGGCATCCCAATTGGTACATCTGACTTCTACCCTAACGGTGGTAACTCTCAACCTGGTTGTATCACCAATATTTGTGATCACAACAGATCTTGGTCACTGTACCGTGCCAGCGTCACACACAACCATCTGATTGGACGCAAATGTATCAATATGATCCAAATGTTAATGAACATTTGTTGGGGAGCTACTGTCCACATGGGTAATGACAATTTGGTAAAATCAGAGTAAGTAGATAAGTTTTTTTTATATTTTTTAATTATTTATGAATGTAACTATTACGAAATTGAATTGTTTTTTCTTTACAGGTATGGAATATTCCGTTTAGACACAGGATGGAGATATCCTTATTAATTTAATAAAGCAATCTGTCGTGATATGAAGAATTTTATTAATTAATTAAAGTATTTTCATGCTTTTTAATTTCATATATTTCCAAAAAAAAAGTAATGCCAAGTTAGACCTTATTAAAAAAATAAACATATCGTCAAGTATTTGTTATCTCTAGTTTTTGTTTGAATCAATCGTGAAATAGTTTGACCCTCCAGGGTACCCTTGAATCAGGTTAGATGTGCACTGTGGTCAAATCAAGGTTCGTTTGAGCCAGATTACTGTATTAAGCGTTCGGCCAAGCGATCTCAGAGCTTGGCTACCTTCCAACGTGGAAACATAATGAAATAACGGCATCTATGATCCCACAGGGCCCTTTTAGCTTAGTAACTCTCAAAGATGTTTACATTCTGTATTTCAAGATCGTAAGGAAGTAACGCAATAGATCAGTTCTCGACTATTCTAGAAATTCTCTATTGAAAATACATAAAATCAAAAAGTTATGCAAAACAATTTATTCTTTATTTATCAGTCGAAATTATATGCAATTAGAAAGGATGTCTTCTGCCGGTATTCAAACGGTACAGTCCGGATCTGAAAGGAATAGCATGATTAAAGATTGTTTTAGAATTTTAAAATATTTTTAATAGTTACTTAATTATTCATAATAATTTTAATTAAGTTCAATGGCACGGGACACTCTGTCCTAGAAAACGATTGGCAAGATAATGTATTATAATAAATATTACAATAAATATTTTCTACATACGTAGTTACAGCACTTACCCAGATTTAGTTAAAATATCATTGCCCAAATTCAACCTGCCTCCGGTGCACGAATTGGAGTTGACTTGGTTCATGTTGGAGCATCGCTGACCGACGAGATGGTTGTATGTGACAGTCGCAGCGAA
Source organism: Papilio dardanus tibullus (assembly GCA_013186455.1). Taxonomy (NCBI): domain Eukaryota; kingdom Metazoa; phylum Arthropoda; class Insecta; order Lepidoptera; family Papilionidae; genus Papilio; species Papilio dardanus. The sequence continues at coordinate 541,456 of QDHC01000893.1, read as the reverse complement.
GAGTTCCCAGGAACGATTGTGGTCGCAGATACCAGTTCCACATCCCGGTTGTGACTTTCCACCGTTAGGGAAGAAGTCGGCATTACCACAAGCTGCTCCGATACCTAGTCCTGCGGTTCCGCCGTCTGTGTGTATGCCCTCCACATAAACACCATCGCTTGAACGGAGACGGTTTGAGTTGTTGCTCCACAATGGTCCAGCAGGATCCAATCCTAAAAGCATACCCAGTTTTTTCAATTAAACTCTTTACTGTTTTTGAAGATATGTAGTTATATATAAAATTATTTAAGCATGTGCTATTGAATATCGAATACAATAGATAAGACTGATTTTCCTACACACCAGTAACACGGGCTGCTCTTCCACCAATTTCCCTGCCAGCGTTTCCAACAAGATGTGCTCCCAAACTAAATCCAATCAAGTGCATGGTGTTGTACGGTGCTCCCGCGACACGGTTGAGGAAAGACAGAAACTGTCCCAACCCGCGGCCCACTGCAGGAACTCCTCTTACTGCTGTCGCGTAATCTGACGTTGCCAGTCTTCTCCATTCCATAATAACTATGTTAACGTCGCTCTTTGCTAAATAAGCTATGGAAGAAAAGTTTACATTTTATTTATCGAGAAAAGTCTTCAATCCGATGGTAAAATGAGTAGAATTATGAGATTAGGTATGAATTGATTTATGATATAGGGAAATATTATCATACCATCACGAATGACATCATTTAAGCTAGACTTTTGGTTGCTCAGCCATCCGTGGACAACGACAACTGTGGGGACCCGTCCATTGAAGTTGGATGAGGTGACAGAGTTGGCATTGTTAATAACTAATGTTTGCGCATTTCTGGGGTTACGCCTGCGAAGAATTAGAAAATTAGAACATGCATTAAGAATAGAACAGAAAGGAACCAAAGATTTGATTTAAAATGAGTTTTTGGGTTGTTATAAGTCAATTGTGACTTACGCATGAACTGTTTTTGTATGTACCTTGTATATAGAAGGTATCTGTTGTTGGCAGGGTTTCTATTAATCTCATCCAGAAGTTCCATGTCGGGTTCTGCTTCTAGATCCACCGTGTGCATTACACCGTCTCCATCGGGGAATTCAATGAACCGAGAATAAGTCTTTTCCTCTTTTAGTGGCACTGCTGCTACGAAAGCTGAAAAAAGCACACTAACTTTAGTATTACAACCACTGGTATTGTAATGTGATACAAAAATCCAGGCACTTCTTCTTTTCGCTAATTTGTTATATTGGTCATTATTGTCATTTATCGATATTGTGAATGTCCAATAGATCTGCTAATAAAATTCCAAGCCCGTAGTACCAAGTAAAAGACGATGCCGTTATTTATTCCTCGTCAAAGGATTAACTTCCTATTTCACAATTTGAATCTGACAAAAATTAAATACATACCAGCAAAGCAAAGAGCGACCAGAAATATCAACTTCATGATTACGAAATTCACCGTTCGTCTACGTAAATTCTGGAATGTTTCTCTTTATATAAATTGACAATATGAGATTAAATCTTATCTCTTAACTATCTGTGCTGCAAAATATTAATGCGTCTTCTTAACTGATAGTATGTTTTGTACTGTCACTGTGCTTGGACATAACATATACTAAATATTTTTACGGATACCATATTTACCAATTATTGAGTGATGTTGTGATAAGGATGAACGTGGTTTTGATAATGTGTAAGCGTAAGTTCTCACGGTAAAGTTAACGATAACTACTATTTCAATTTATCGTATTTCTTGTATACTTGTATCGCTTGGATCTGCGGGGTGGCATACGATAGTGTACAAAGTGTACAAAGTAGCCCGTTTTATTTGTTGTAGTACATACACCCTAAGCAAACTTATACGTTAAAAAAAAAACTTAAGTGTTCATCCAGTTATTTTACTTCCATATTTTATCTGCTGTGCTTCGATCCCTGTCTACTTTTATCATTTTTGCTTAGGTATAAAGTAATTTTATTACGGCGGTTAACCTCGTCAGATCGAGGACTTTCCGTTATGAGTGACCCCAAGAGATTTTCTTGAGTTAGTTTATACTTATTTATATTCAGTTTTGTTGTAATGCAGTTTATTTCAGTATATTAACACTCTAAACAAATAATGTATCAGTTTAATTTACTATTTATGGTTCAGTTACCTACTTCGTTGTTTTAATACTTTAATTGAATTTGATTAAAATAAAATAATACATAATTTAAAAAAATCTCGGTACTTCAAGCGCCTGTTTAATAATTTTTAAAATTGCTTATCGAAAATAAAAAAAATCATAATAACATAAATATCGTGTCAGGAATAATAAAAAACATAAATTTAACCAACATTAATTATTTATTGTCCAGTATATTTTTCTTGTTTGATACATTTTATTTTTCAAATCAATTAAAAAGGATGATTTCTGCCTGTGTTCACGCGATATAGTCCGGAGCTGAAATTAACAAAAAATAATCAGTAACAGTACTTATTAGTAATATACTTGTAGATGTCAGATTTATAATATTATAAGATTTTGCCTCTACTTCACTTTAAAAGGGATTAAAATAAGAAAAGCTTTTTTTATCCACAATACATGGAAAGTAAGGCATTTGTCATTTACTAAATGCCTAACAACTGACAGCGGGGATACAATATTTGGTAAACATATATTACCAATATATTTTACCAAAAACTTACCCAGATTTATTTAGAATGTCGTTGCCCAAATTCAATCTACCACCAGTACAAGAGTTGGAAGAAACTTGATTCATGTTGTTGCATCGCTGACCAACAAGATGATTGTAGGTGACAGTAGCAGCGAATAGTTCCCAGGAACGATTGTGGTCGCAGATACCGGTTAAGCAACCAGGCTGTGACTCTCCGCCGTTGGGGAAGAAATCGGCGTTACCACTCGCTGCTCCGATACCCAGACCAATGGTGCCTCCGTCAGTATGTATACCTTCTACATAGACACCGTCACTAGCTCGGAGACGGTCGCCATTATTGCTCCACAGGGGACCAGCGGGGTCCAGCCCTGAAATATGAAACAGGAGTCGAATTCAGTAATTTCTTCCTGATAGGTTTATTAGAATAGACGACGTTGATTATTAGCTATGTTTTGATTCTAACAAAGAAATAATCTCGATTAAAAGAAATGCCAACATGGCAGTAATATTAATAATAATAGTGGCAGTAATCACGAACTAATTATTTTATTTAGATTTGATGATCTGCTGATCAAACTAGGCACGTACAGGAATAGAACCAAGTGCACCTGCTTACCGGTAACGCGGGCTGCTCTGCCCCCAATTTCCCTTCCAGCGTTTCCTACTAGATGTCCTCCCAAACTGAATCCAATCAAGTGCATCGTATTGAAGGGCGCACCAACTGAACGGTTGAGGAAAGCCAAGAACTGTCCGAGACCCCGGCCCACTGCGGGCACTCCTCGAACTGCGGTGACGTAATCGGACAGGGCTAGTCTTCTCCATTCCATGACGATTATATTAACATCACTCTTTGCCAAGTAAGCTGCAAATTATAAAGAATATTGTAGTCTTATCTCTAAGAATATATTGTAGTAAGTAAATGTGCCGGTGGTGCCTTCTGAATTACACGTTAGAGCTAAACTTCCCAAGTTCGAGAACTAAAACTTTTCAGCTACTAAGTAGATGGATGTAAGCAGATCTAAGAATCCTAATAAGATGGTTTAGATTATAATTTAAAGTTTCTAATAATAGTCTACTATGCTTGTTAAGAAGCTATTACTAATTACAGTATCGTCTAAGATTTTTATATGATAACTTTTTTTAGCTCTACGTTATTTTTATGGTCTGTCTCACCGTCTCTTATAACATCATTCAAGCTTGATTTCTGGTTGCTCAGCCAGCCATGGACGATTACCACGGTGGGAACACGTGCGTTAAAGTTCGAAGAGGTAACAGAATTTGCGTCGTTAATTACCAATACTTGCGAGTTTCTGGGGTTTCGTCTGCAAAAATGAACAATATCGTATCATTGTACTGAATACGAACCTACGAGAAGCTATCTTATAATAAGCTAAGTATTTTGTAAAATGATTTGATTCCAAGTTGTTTGAAGTACTTGGTGTTATAACAAGTTTAACAAGACGCGTTTTCAAAGGTTTTAAAGTGGAAACTATTTGCTGTGAAAGATATGATAGTTTTTATTAATCTCTGTTGTAGTTTGTCTTAAGCCGGAGATATTTGGTGATATGATAAGTACAATCTATAATAATTACGCGCGGCGATAGCAGGACTGAATGACATGGCACGACCGGAAAAGTATTACGTTTTGGAATACCGATATGCACTAAAAATTATTATTTTTCAATGTATGCTAAAATACTCATCTCTTGGACGCCGAGTATTTAATGACAGATTTATACCTTTGTAAAGGAATAACGCCTTTTTAATATAAATTCTTATTATTTATTCACGGTACAATCATTACAGATGCATTAATATAAAACATCACGTTCAGTTAATTGCGATAAAGGTTTTAAAAACAATCGGATTAACCATATCGTCAATGTCAGTAATATTATCAACGACCTGACAACAATTAACACCGATTTTTATGAACTACGACATAATTTGGATTTATGCTACACTATTCATTTAAGCCAAGTGATACACTTTTTGGTTTAACTATCTGTAGAAGCTCCAAGTCTTTGGTGTGGGCAAAGACGTCAAAGATTTGCAAAACGTGGGAAATATCAAAGATCATTATTCATTTTGGGCCAATGTTCGCACTCGGTTTAATTAGTTGTCTGTCATCATGTATATTTTAAATAGCTTCACTAAGCGTCTTACCTGGTATACAGAAGGTATCGGTTATTGGCAGGGTTTCTGTTAATCTCTTCCAAAAGTTCCATGTCGGGTTCTGCTTCCAGATCCACCGTGTGCATTACACCGTCTCCATCGGGGAATTCAATGAACCGAGGATAATCCTTAGCCTGTTTGGAAATAGGTACAGCTGCTGCGATGGCTGAAATATTTAATTTTGGATTTTCTATATTGTTCTTTTGAACGTAAAGTGACAAGAAACAAGTTTAAGATAAGAAATAGTGTCTCACTAGATTTTAGTAACTATTAATTTTGCCAATTGAATAATGCAATTTGATCGTGGAATAATTGTCTGAAAATCGTAAGATAAAATTAGGTACTCGTTCTTCGTTCACCAAAATCTAATCCAGATTTTAAGGCAATTGACACAATAAACCAGAAAACACCTCCATTACAATAGAATTAGGGGCACAATCAGATAAATTGCATGTCTTGATGTTGACACATAATAATAAGATTACGTACCAGCACAGCCAAGAGCAATTAACAAAATCAACTTCATGATGACGAAACTCACTATTGGTCTGAGTTGTTAATTCTGGAAGTTTTCTTTTTATATTAAGAAAAAAGTGAGATTTAATCTTATCTTCAATTTATTATCGTTAATAATTCATAGATTAGTATTGTTAAGGTAGTAATTAACAGATTTATATTATTGTTAAATCTTTAAAATAATCTACTACATATTTATGTAATAGATTATTTTATGATTCATTTCGTTATAAAATGCAATTATAACTGGTACCTATCTAGTTTGATTAGAATTTGGGAAATTAACTTGTCTCTACTGACTTTTTATAGATAAAAGTGAAAATGTGCAAATGTTATCATCAATCTACATTATTTATGCGTTCAAATGTAACTAATTATCATTCTTGTAGTGCATCTAAATATGTGAGAATTCTATTGAAGAATAGCTGTTGTGCCCGACTTCGTCCACGTGGAGTTAAATGATATAGCCAATGTTACCCGGGGATAATACAGCTTTTTAATGGTGAAAGATTTTCTGAAATCGGTCCCGTAGTTCTTGAGTTATTTCAATACAAACAAAAATACTAAAAATCAAAAACACAAAGTTTCTCTCTTTATAATTTTAGTATAGATAATATCAACAAAGGAAATTGCAAGGAACAATAAACATCGATTAAGAATAATTCAGCCTTTATTATTTATTAGTCAGTAATAAACATCAACTAGAAAGGATAACTTCTGCCTGTGTTCACACGATACAAGCCGGTTCTGAAATTAAAAAAAAAAACATAATACGTTTCGATCAAAACGCTGATTGTACGAAATATTTAATTGGACTTACCCCGATTTATTTAAAATGTCGTTACCCATATTCAAACTAGATCCAGTGCATGTGTTCAAAGAAACTTGTAAGGTACTGGAGCATTGCCTTCCGACAAGGTGATTGTGTGTTACGGTCGCAGCGAATAGTTCACAAGCACGAATGTGATTGCATAAACTACTTATACAACCCGGCTGTGAGTTACCACCGTTCGGGAAGAAGTCGACTTTAGCAATAGCTGATCCGATACCCAGTCCTCCAGTCCCTCCGTCTGTATGTATCGCCTCGACATAAGCACCGTCGCTTGGACTCAGGCGGTTTGAGTTGTAATTCCATAGAGGTCCAGCTGGGTCCAATCCTAATTGTTAAATCAGACCATAGGATATGTTATAAGTTATAAAACATGGAACTGAAGAGTCTTTCAGTACTAGGTAAATAGATGGAGATATATTTTGTTTCTGTTTCAACCATACTTGACGACAATGGTTACATATGGTAACAATGAGATGTAAATTCTTAAAATATCTTACGGGCATTAACGTTATTATTGAATATACACACCGGTAACACGAGCCGCTCTTCCTCTAATCTCTCTGCCAGCGTTTCCAACGACATGAGCACCCAAACTGAATCCAACTAAGTGCATCGTGTTAAATGGAGAGCCTGTCACCTGGTTGAGGAAATTCAGGAATTGTCCCAGCCCGCGGCCCACCGCAGGTACTCCCCTCACCGCGGTAACATAATCAGAAAGAGCTACTTGCCTCCATTCCATAATAATAACATTAACATCGCTCTTTCCTAAGCATGCTGTGAAAGACAAAAACATTAGGCTAAGTTACCATGACAACGAGGTACCGTCAAGGAATGCTTAGTGCGTTCAAAATGTAATTTTGTACGCTTGGCAAACTGTCTCTTGCTCCTCTTTTCCTTCGACGTGTCCTGCTCGAATAAACTGATCAGTATTTACTATATAGGTTTGTAGAGATTGAACCACGCGTTTGGTACATTCGCGCAGTACCAACTAGTCAACTTGGCCTTATTATTTCATAAGAAAATTATTAATTTTAAATAATATGCTAAACTATACATATAATATTAACGTACCGTCTTTAATGATAGTATTCGTGCTAGTATATTGATTGCTCAGCCAACCGTGGACAATGACAATGGTGGGGACGCGTGCGTTGAAGTTCGATGACGTAACAGAATCGGCATTGTTAATAACCAATGTCTGCGAAATTCTGGAGTTACGTCTGTAAAAAAAATGTATCAATAGTATTACATTGTTTGATTTGATTACGTCGACTGATTGCTGTCGTTTAATGCTAATACTTGTTATTTTTAATAAATTGCACCAATCAGTCATCGTTGTAGACGGACAACTTAAATTCATACTTTACTGATTACTTCGAAGAAATGAATTTGTTGATTGATTTTAGCAATTAATTTTCTAGAAGGGTTAAGCTCACTTGTATTTGTACATACCTGGTATATAGAAGGTATCTGTTGTTGGCAGGGTTTCTGTTAATCTCATCCAGAAGTTCCATGTCGGGTTCTGCTTCTAGATCCACCGTGTGCATTACACCGTCTCCATCGGGGAATTCAATGAACCGAGGATAAGTCTTCTTTTTTATTGGCACTGCCGCTACGTAAGCTGAAGCGTGTAAAATAATGTTCATTTAAGTAACTATACTTTGTCCGAATGATAATTGATTTTTAATTTCATAAGCAAAGGAACTGTTTAAGCAAGCTGATTTTTATGTATCAAGATTAGCGTACATACCAGCAAAGACAATAAACAACAATAACTTCATGATGATAAATCAAAATTTATTTGCGATATTATTACTGGAAAATTCCTTTTTATATTGAGAAAAAATTAAATCTTATCTTCAAATTGCTATCATTTAATTCAAAATAATAATACACATTTTCAATTGATAATTACGAAAATATTATAATTCTGATATACGTAAATAATTGTTATCTGTCAATAACAATAGATTTACTAATCCAATTCCTTGTTTTGTTAACAGTGGTAGAGCGCGCTTTAACATCTTCGCATGAATTGGCCGGCACGCCCGGTGAAATACCACGACCACACAGAATACAGGGTCAAATGGAAGTAATGCCACTTTGTATTATAAAAAGAATCCTATATTTATTTACTTTGTTATTTCTATTATAATAAGCATGTTTGAAACTAGTGTGCAAAAATTCATAGTGCCTAATTTTTTTTTTAAAGCTACACAGTAAAACTTAAAATCTATACAATTTTATATCACACATATAAATAAAATATCACATAATGTATACTTCTGAAGATTTCACTTATTCTCAGTATATAAAGTGCGTAAAATTGTAAAATAGGTCCAAGACGTGCTTATGATCTGCAATACAAAAAATACAGGTTTGATACAAAAAACGAAATAGGTCCAAAATTGCCGTAAACTTTAATATGTATTTTCGGTATTTAACGGCTAAAGAATATACTCGTAATAGTAGCATTTAGTAGTTAGTAGTAAATTCCACGTCTTTATAAATATCATACATCTCTTCATTAAGGAGGTGGAATTTAGTTTGGAGAGGTCCTGGGGAGTTACCCAAAATGCATGCGCTACAAAGCGATTTGATAGCGAACATCAAAAATGTATGGAACTGATAATGACGTTCGATATCACACACGTGACAAGCACATGACTTATCGAATGCCATTGTCATTTTCGTACATTCCATCAGCGATATAACCGAAAAATACTTTCGGTAACCTGGATAATACATACAACAGTAATGATTTAGAAAATTAACAAGATGGTCTATAATAATTTAAGATAGGTACAGAGATGACTATTACGATGAAATAAATATTTTTAATATAAAGTTCATGAACCAAATATAATTTACGAAATAAACTAACCTTGGTGAAGCATTTGTATGATATAATAGAGAATTTATACGCTGTTAAGTATTGTTCCTTATTGGATCTAAAAAAAGATTTTCTTGTTACAGTTTAATTATTTCGTAGCAAATAAAGTCTATATCAAATAAAAACTGTTGCCGGAGGCTATGCTTAGTTTCATTTCATATTCCTGGCGCTTGGGACTTCTTTAGCAATTAAGGTTAAATATGTCGAAAAAAATGTCAGAACACAATACTGATGACATTTCATTTTAAATATACCAAGCCTTGATATGGGCAAATTCATCATCACCTCCTCCCTATGAAGGGTCAGCACAGTATGTAATACTCCTCTATACTTCTCTATCAGCCGTCATTTCTGAATTTACCCCTTTTTTCAGCACTTCTTCTTTCACACAAACCATCCATACTTTCTTTAGCCTTCCTCTGTTCCGTCCTCATTCAATTGATATGGTCAAATTAGGGACACCAACTTTCTCGGATTCGCTTTTGGTTATCTTTCTAATTTGGTGGATATTTCTTGGTTATGTGATACGAGCTTAACATCTATAACACAAGTATTTACCTTGTTATTATCAATAAGATTGTTTTCTTTGAAGTTTTATCCATAACGTGCCAGTTACAAAAGTAAGCCATTTTACCGACGCTTGCGCTCTGAATAAATAAATGAAATATTATTTACTACAAAATATAGTACTGTAGTGATATTCTGTTGTGTCGGAGGCCAAGACCCACATTTGGTCGCTGCTCCAGCGGAGTAAGTAAGTGTAGTTCAACCCATTATGGGTACCATTTTTCTGCAAGTTGACGACTAACGCTTATTTTGCGTGACTTCACACATATCAGAATTTCTTCGCAGATATGTGCAAGTTGCTTCACTAATCACGATGTTTTCCTTCGCCGTAACAGGGTTGGATACAAAATATATTGTTGTACTTTATTGGAACCAATAACAAAACTTATGTTTTACCTTTCTCATCAGAGTTTCACCAAATAAACACATCATGTACATTTGTAGAAGCACCGAAGTGAGAAACAGAATAACTCCGAGTATTTGAATTCCGCCTCCGAACTAGAAATATTCAATTGTAAGTAGTACAAAAATCCAAAATAACTACAGTAACCGATACTTTCCAAAGCAGAAATTAAAACATGGAATAATATTTATTTGCAATTACTCTAACAGAATAGAAGATGGACCTCATATAGGCGGGTACGAACGATCAGTTTTAATTGCACATTTAAAGATGACGTACATACGTCAATTTGACCTGTGCAGTCGAACTGTACAGTTAAAATTCAATATCTGTAGCCGGGTTTAGATGGTCTACTTACTGTTAGGGTAAAACCTAGAGCGCATATTTCCAAAGAACCAACTAAGACATTAAAAAAGTTAGGAGCCATAAATATATCTTCTAAGTCTTCTGATAACCTAAAAAATCATTACATTATTCATTAAGTTCATAATTGCAAACATGATTACAGTTTAAAAAAAATCCTCGGCATATCGAGGAATGTCTACATTAGGTGAGAAGAAGTAAGAAAAAAGAAAAAAATCCATGCCAGGTAATTTATGATCTTATTCTTAGTAGAAGTTATACTTACTTGAGTAAATAGTGATGTCGTTTTACAATATCATTTAGTTGATTCCCATCAGTTACTTGTTGAAGATCGAAAGATAGTAGCGCAAAATGATTACATACAAGCGATGTTAATATATAATATAATATATCTACAGCTGTGTAAAATAAAACGCACAAAAAACCTGAAAAATAAAAATAAAGTATAAAGGAAAATCATCATCATCAGCCTATCGTCGTCCACTGCTAAAGGGAAATATATAAGCTTATTTCACACTATGATATTGTTAGCAATTCAAACTTTGGTCAAGCTGTAAAGGTACGGTCGAGTACTACAAGAGCTGGCTCTTTCTCTCGACGTCCGGGTGGAATTAAAAAATATATAAGTAGCCCATGTGTTCGTCCAGGATATCTACATAGATGCCTTTCATCTAGATGCGTTCCGCAGTAACATATATCCATCCTTCCATGATGAGAAGAGGAAGTCGATATGGCGGGGGAGGGGACGTACAGAAAGGGGAATTACCCTCTTGCTGTGCGTCTCCTCCTCCGTAGATTAAGGGTAGACAACGCATCTGCAACTGCAGATTTATATGGGCAGCGGTAGCTTCGCCATTTCAGCGAATCCATCTAAACTATCGAAATTTGGTTATAATATTAGTATGTTATACAAACCAGATGAAATTGAGTACAAGTAAACTAAAATCCACTCGTACCATAAATCCATTGAGAATGGTAATAATATCGCATAAGGCAACATAAAATTTACCTTAGACGTTTTAAAATAATGATATATCATAATGAAAATAGTTGAAAAGTTATACATCATGATCAAAAGCATATTAAGTATGAAATATGATTTAATTAAAGCTTTTAGAAATAACAAATCGGTTTTAACAATATCTTTTTTTCCTTCTAGAATTGTGTTATAAAGACCTTTGAGACAAATTACTAAATTGTTAATTTTGTTCCTTTTAGTTGCGATACAAATGATTTTCAAAATGGACAATATACCAACAGATAGACAAGGAGCTAGTTCGGTTAGTTCAAGTAAATGTTTTGATGATACATTGGCGATACAGAAATTTATTTCACCGATAGCCATTAATAATACCAACAGCAAAAATATATAGAATCGAATTTGTATATTTTTTCCGAACGGTATCCCTAATAACCAATAAGAAGTATTAATTTGGGCGAAAAATTCTTCGAATTTAGGTATATCCATTGTATAAGCAATTTATTTTAGGCACGAGGTATTTGATGAGAATCGTAGCAGGCACTGGGAGGTTACTTAGACCATTCAGCTTGCCATAGAGGTTTAGGGTTGTCAAAAATATATTTTACAAAGTTTTATTTGTAATTATAAAATCCGTGTAATTATTTACAACACGTATTGCATGAAGATCTTATTACTTTGTACTTATGTATAATAATTTGAAGTTTGTAAACTAAAAAGGAAATATTTTACTAAGTTTAGAAAAGACAAATACAGATTATTAGCATCTATCGCACAAAAGTGCAACCAAAATAAATTCCAAGAATTCAAAGACCTTATTGTTAGAGGTAGATATTCATATTTTCAGAAGGAGTGACTGAGACGCATTATGAATGATTCTATACCATTTCTTTTTCCTCTTTTTATTAGCTTCGAGCTAAATATATTTTAATCCGATATTTTAGTTGACAACCCTAGAGAAATAACAAGTCTGTTAATATTTAAAATCATTGCCAATATTGAAGGTGGCAAAAGATAAAAGACATGTTAAAATATAATTTTCTATTCCCTTTACTGTCCACACGTTCTGTGAAACGTTATTTTAAAACAAACTGTAATTTACAAATCTACGTTTGAATATATAGCGACAACTATCTGTCAAAAATCATTAGAAAAAGTACAGACTTCAACAAAATAATGTATTTTTTTTAAACCAGGCAAATTCAGAATTAAAATAAATATTTATTAGACTGGCTCTTACTTTATTATATGACGTTACATTGGCGGCAGTTTACATGTATTTCATAAATTAATTTTACGGACTACGCTCATTTTTAAATTAAATTCTCATAAGCCGAGAAAGGATGCAGACTTGCAGTGATATATTTCCTTTTGTGATGTGAACGCAAGCAGCTGTTGAAAGCCATTCGTCACAAATAACGTAAACTAAGAAAGAAAACAACAGCTGTTTTGTGCATTCAAGAACTTTTGTTGACATTTTTAAGATAAATTACACCTTAAGTAAACTTTTAAATACCACAATAGTTATTTATTACAGAACCATACCGCATAGTGTAAACTCTA
>QDHC01000893.1:502124-520810 GCA_013186455.1 Papilio dardanus tibullus | reverse complement strand
CAATTTCATTCGAAGTTTTTTAAAGTAACATTTCGTTATACGCTTTCATTGATTTTTTAACCGACTTCTAAAAGGAGGTTCTCAATTCTTCTGTATGTTGTTTTTTCTGTGAAAAATGTTCTTAAGACATCCTACCTAAGTTTAAATATATTTTTTTTATTTATATAGATACAGTACATTTGCAGTATTTTTGCGTAGCTTCTGTTTTTATGTTATAGTGATCGGATTATATTAGATAGTAAACTGAACTAGTCCGAGATTCTTATTTCAATATTAGTAAAGCATTTGAATGTCATAACGTTAGTTCAAATTATCTAAAACTACTATTTATACTGTAAAATAAAGCGATTTAGCTCTAGAATAACCCATCCATCGTAACTTTTATTACAAAATATCTTACAAATATGATATTAGTAATATTATTTGTAATTAAGTAGATTGGTATAATTAAATTATTTATATTATTATTATAGAATTGTAACAAATATTTTTTTGTTTCAGATAACTGTTTTCGCGAAAAATCACCCAAGATTCAATTACAAGACTCCTTATAACTACGAAGACGTTATAAATGAATAATAATTTATATAAGTTATTCAAATAAAATAATTAACAGTTTAAATTAAAACATCCTGTATTGCCTTTGAATGTATGGCCTGTTTTGTTTATGTTAAAAAGACATCTTTTTTAGAAGTTTCAAGTTTTTGCATTAACAATATTTGCTAATGTAATGGAAATAACTAAATATTATTATCTGGATGTTCATAGAAGATAAAGATATGACGTTTAAGAAAAACAATATGCGACTTTTGAAGATATTATATCTTTTATTACTTTTGAGAGCTGACAACGTCGTTGTGACTACAAAAGGTAAGTGTTTTTATGTGTTTTTGTTTCAGAAACTAATCAAATCAAATTCTAATTACCACTATTTTGAGTATTAGTTAGAAAAAATATATAAGTATTTGATTTCGGAAAATACAACAATATTCTATATCCGATTTTAATTGTAATCTTTCATACATTATATTTTTCATAAAATCTTTTCGTGAAAAATAGAACAATAATATTTGCCATAGTAGGAAAAATATAATAATGTAAAGGATGGATAAGGAAAAAATAACAAAGAAAGAGGAATACAGTATCATTCCGCAGACAAAAGTGTTTGAATAGGGATAGAATATAAGAATAACATAAAATGTAGATATTCGGTAACTAGTGTAGATTTAATGGACAAACATTTTTTCCCCTATTACATCTTCCCTGGCTTAACTAGTTTCTTAACTTTTTACAATTTTTAATAATCTATATCACTCAGGGATTACGTGGCTTTCTAATGGTGAAAGAATTTCCGAAGTCAGATCTGTAGTTTTTGAGTTTATCAGTTACAAACATTGAAAAAAATATTAACAACCTATATCTCTCAGGGGCAACGTGGTTTTCAAATGGTCAAAGAATTGTAGAAATCAGATCGGTAGTTTTTAAGTTTATCAGTTACAAACATCGAAAAAAATCTTTTCGATTCGTGTTATATGAACTTGTTAAAATTTAGACAACAGATTAAATATTAACAAGTTGTCATGTTTTGATTAATATTAGCTGCAGACATAAAAAAGTGGTCTCAGTGAGATGGTCGCGCGGTGTAAGGTGCTCCCCGGGGAGTAACAAACGTAACGAACCGCGCCGCATCCTATACCTCGAATACATTTTACCAGAATATATAGGACTTTTTCCAGGTTAGTTATTTATGTTCTCATGCCAAATTTCCGAGTTGATAAATTGCGGATTTCGACTGACGACCCCCGTCACGCGAATATATGTCGCACATCTATTTTGCTGGAAAATAATTGAAAATGTTAGAAAAAATTGCCAAGAAAATTATTTAACCCATAAGTGCATGATGTATGTGTACATCGGTGTTTTCTTCTTTACATAATATACATTTTAGAAAAAAATATCTTCATTTTTACCTTATCTATGTTTAGTCATCCACCAGTTTTAATTTATTGTTTAAAAAAAGGAAAAATCATGAATTTAATGGTTAGATTGTCTTTCTATCTGAAAAGATTTCAAATTCAAATACTTAAGTATATTTAAAATTATAAATACTTAGGCGTAAATTATGAAATGTTATGATAATAATATAAGAGCATGGTTTAAGTTTTCTCATCATGATTCTAGGTCTTAGCCAATATTAAAGATACTTTAAAGTGATAGCTTACGTTCGTAAAATGAAAGAAAAGCTTCGAGCCTGGATCTGCTCACTAATTCTGAATTTAAATGCATGAGATCGAACAGTTTCACACTATAAACGATTTTGCACAACCATTTACAAATTTTAAAATTAAACACGATAATTGACTCGTATTTAAGACTGATTATGAACGCCCTATACTACAGGATGTCCTATAAAAACGATCGCAAATAAGCAATAATATAAATGCATTATTTGAAGGCAATTTTAGAATTCGTATATAAATAATAGTTATATAGATTATTATCATTCTATACTATCCTGAATAGGTCAAATGTCACGTTAGATACGATTAAATAAAAAGTCTTCTCCATTGTCTCTACTCTATTCTGAAAGATTAATGGAGTCGCACATGACGTCATCAGAATCCCGCCGAATGCGACGAACCGCCATGTAATTTGGAATTGTTCGATTCATCGAGTCACATTATCTAGGAGCTATGGCATTACATTGCTTCACACGGATATATGTTTTTTATTACTGTAACATAATCATTGGTTCCTAGGCACACGAAAATAATGATAAACTAGACCACAATAGCTATTCCCTAATTAGTACCTACATACCTACGAAGTGTGGACTATTGGAAGACCATAATGTTTGCCTGCCCTTGACTTAAGTTCTCTGGGTTTGTGCCGTTGTGGTGATAAAGTAACTTCAAGGAATACTACTTTACAACTCTAAAACTAATCGTTAACTTGAGATGAGTTAAGGCAATCATTAGGGTAATGAGGGATATAATTAATTTCCTTTTGAATTCATAACACGTTCGGACAAACATCTGTCCTCGAATGCATTTCAAATTATTATTTAATTACTTTATAACATAATACGATGAAGGAAAACATCGTGATGAAACCTGCACATATCGGCGAAGAAGTTCAAAGTTATGTGTGAACTTGACCAACCCGCGCTGGGCCAGCGTGGTTGACTATGGCCTAATCACCCCCTTAGGGTAGGCCCCGAGCCACTTAGTGGGGACGTATAATGAGCTGGTGATGGAGATAATAGCACTTTAAACCCAAGACCTAATATTATGTGAAGTTTATATAGATGTATGTTGGTGAGAAGGTATCTTCAGAACCGCTGCACGGATTTGGATGCACAGATCTAAAAAATGTCTGAGGAAGCACAATTATTATGTGTTTTTTTTTTTGTTCACATGAAAAAAGTAAATTGGAATAATAATGGTAAACCATATATAAGCAGATTTGTTTTAATTCCGTCGCAAAATAACCTCTCCAGTGTTTTGTATATGTACGAGTATATTGCTCTTAACACAATTTTGTCAAAGCCACGTAACTAATGATTTCGCGCACTATCTAATATACACTCAGCTCTCGAGCCACCGTTTTCATTGTAATGGACGTTTAGTGTCGTTTGCCGCTACTGTTGTTTATAAATGGACTGCACTATACTGTTGAGCAGTTTGCGAAATACATTACTTTCGAACTAAATGAAACTCGTCTTTTTTAAAATCCACCGAGTTAAATTGAGCTACAGTTCTTATCTTTTTCTGAACATTTAAAAAGAGATAACTACAATAATTCAATCATCCTGTATACCTATTTTGGATAATTAATGGTTACGTACCTATCTTTGTACTGGTTTTGTAAATTAATAAAATAATAAAGAAAGAATTTACAGTACAGTATTAAAATCTTTTTGTTCACCTTATTTGGTTTCCTATTATACTCTTCCTTTAAGGTATTTTCATTGTTCGTATTCCGTTAATTAGATACGCTGCAAGCTGCCAATACCAGACCTCGTTATCTTATGAAACGTAATCTTTATAACCGTTGGTTTCCATAGCTGAAACCTGTACAAAGTCTTTTATCGAAGAGAAGGCGTGGGGTTGAAATGGTCGTCATCACCAGCTCACTATTCATCCCCAACGAGAAGCTTGGAGCCTAACCAAAATGGTGACTAGGCCATAGTCAACCACGCTGGCCCAGGGCGGGTTGATTGACTTCACACATATCATTGAATTTCTTTGTCGAAATGTACAGGTTGCATGATGTTTTTCTTCATGTGGTTGAGGGGGTGACAATCTATTTTCGGATAGATGTTTCGACAGTGCAAAGACACGGTTGAGAGAGTTGATTTAACAGCGTTAATTTAATAATATTTTTTAATATTTTAAGACAGGCACAGGCCTTTTATAAAATTGGCAAGTAAAGTATTAAATAAAATTGCTCCGTTTTTAGCCAGACGGTTTTTGAAAAATATATATTACCTTAAATAAAAAAATACATTCCGAGAATATATTGTAATTTAGTCATGCGATTCCAGCCACAGCAAGAAAATAATAAAAATATGTTACACTTAACAGATGTCTAGCCCAAAACTTTGAAAAGGGTCCCATATTTTGATTGTAAGCGACTGTTGTTGACATCAAGTGGCATTGTGCGGTGCCCTACACTACCCTACGCGAGGGTTCAAAGAGGGCCCTTTTCTAATTGTTTGCACATTTCACAGTATTTCCATAGGGAACGAGTCCATTTTTTGTACAATACAAGTAATTACCTCCTATATTTCTAGTTTGTTGGGTATACAATACCTATAGTTAACAATATATTTTATACTTACTAGTTTTTAATATTTACTACACAGTCAGAGATTAGTAGAAGACGTTTTGATTGCTTTTTCTGACTCAGTTCGTAGTTGTTTCAGTATCTTAAAGTGTTTGCAAGAATTTGATCATATAATATTAGTGTAGACCAAAGTCTTTGAATGTTTTAACAAACGCGCTTAACAAAATAACTATTTAACACTTGATTTTTTTTTAAATGGTTCATTTAAAATGTATTATCAATTTAGAGTAGACGAGGTTATATTGGTTTGTTTCCCCTAAGAGCTATTGAATCAGTAAGGGTGAACGCCGACTCAATTCTGCTCAAGGCGAAAGTAAACATCTATGAATTTTAAATGAACAAAATATGATTTTTTACTGCATCATTTTAGAATTCAATTTTAAAATTTATGTTCAGTACCTAAACTGGTACAGTCCTTAACGTAAGTGTTAATTGATAAAAAATATTATAGAGTTTTGGGGTCGATACTCTCGTCTATAATATAAAAGCAATTAAAATATAATCTTTATAGAGTACTTAGATTTTCTTTTAAGGGAATGATGGGAAGGGGAAGTGGATTTGGAGAGGCAGGGGACGTATGGAAAGAGGAATTATCCTCTTGCTGTGCGTCTCCTCCTCCGTAGATTAAGCGTAGACAACGCATCTGCAATTGCAGATGTCTATGGGCAGCGGTCGCTTCGCTATTTCAGTGAACCAAGGTGGCCGCTTGCTCGTTTGCCACTCTTTTTTATAAAAAAAAAAAGAAAAAAAACTCATATAAGTAGAATTTATGCATCTAAATAGAGTAATAATGGGTTTCTACTCCTGAAACGAATACAAAACAATATTATTAGTCGTTTTATATTTTTTATAAAAAATATATTGTGTCTGGGTGTTTCGGTGATGGAAACTCAAACTTAGAATACTTGTTCGATTATCAACTTAATAACAAAGAATAAATTAAAGAAACTACATTAAATACAAACACTATAATCCCAGACACCGTATCGAAATACATACCAAATTATCACAACAATTTGCATTGTGGTTTAGTTAAAGTTATAATTGTTGCACTTTAGCGTGGCTGGTAAGCGATAGTATCCAGTAGCCCCCACAGGCTGATATATTGCCCTCATTGTCGCGAACTAACAACAGTCCATTCTGGCTAACGGCCCGCTTCACTGACCTCGGACGTACGAGCATTAAACGATCAACCTACATGTACACTATGGTACTTGTATTAATATGAAATATTGTTCATTGTGTACGTATTTCTACTGCTGAAATAAATACACAGAAATAGTTGTTCTCTGTTTCTGGTTCTCTTAATAAATCTCAACTAAACTTTAGGTCATCAATACTGGATCAGTAAATGGAAATTGATTTAGGCTAAGATGGAAAACAAATATTAGTAAACACAATTAAATGTTTTTTTAGAAATTAATCATTAACCCCTTATTCCGAAAAAAAAAATATTGCGATAAACGAGGACCAATAATTTGTCGATTATACGATACTGGAAGACACTCGGAACACGGGTCTCATTGGACCAAATTATGTATCATAAGAAGTACCAGGAACAAGGGCGTTCTGTATTTTGGAATAAATGTTATGAATGTACCAGTAACAAACGTAGAAAGTACAACAGTAATAACGCTGATTCTCGTTTCGGAATAAAGCGAAATGTGATAATAATTAAGAACACTCCCAAAAATATTGACAAAATCCTCTTAATTTAAAATATACAATCAAAATTTTCCACCCCGAACAATTTCTTTGAAGTTGAACAAAAATGGTACTATTTTTGTTACAATTTGCATATTAAAAAGATTAAAAAAACTTGGTCATATGTCGGTAAAACAATAACAGAAATCAATTTATCTGAAAGCAAAAACAAAAAATAACGATTTATGTGGATTAAATCGAGCAATCAACCTAAATATTTTTTTATTTTGTCCGCATGTTGTGATAGGTTTTATCAAACAACTTGATGAATTCCCATACGACAGGAATATATGAATATCTATATCAAAATATACATGAATGTTAATAAGAGAAAAGATACGTATTTTTGTAACTAATAAACTCAAAAATTACTGAAAAAAAACAAGATGCTATATTATATTTAAGTAACAGATACATCGGCTTTACGAAGCACTATTTAAGACTTATAAACGTAATTTAGCATTTGTTAAAACAGAATTTTAACAAACAAAGAAAGAAATAATGTCCAAATATCTTTAATCAAAGTACCATAAAGGAATCATTATCCTCCTAAGACCGTTGGTACACTTATGTGCACCTTTTATTAATTCAAGTTTTGACAAGGAGCACATCATTTAACAGCTTTTAGTACTTGAACGAGTTACTAGAGCGTATGTAGTTTTAGCTTAGCTTAATGAAGAAATTTTATCATTTAAAAAAAATGTCTCAATTATGTCCCTACAACTATAATTACCCATAAATAACATTATGACATTCCGTCTAACATCAGGTTATATTTTCCTCTATCGATATCACAAACTGAATGTTCTCTCAATCACGCCACTTATAGCTCGAACGTGTTAAAGCTACGTTCAAATCAATGTGTAGTGCGCCACCAGCTCTGTGACTTGTTCACGTCTATTCAAACATAAATCGAATTAAACTAGACGTGCTTGAATATTACAGGAAATTAGACTTGATTTAATTACTGATTTTTTTTAACTTTAACTTTTAACATCGTTAAAGTTAAACAGAGAAGTTAATAAAATTCTTTATAAAAATATGATAGAATTTCGACCAATGATCGGCCACTAAGTCCTTATAAAATCTATCATTAAATAGATTATATTCTGTTCAATGCCTTGTCTTGACTGGGGAGAAGATTTACAGAAAAAGGACATCCACTTCCTAGAGTTCGGTTATATATTATACTTTAACATTAACATTTTAATTATCACCAAAAATGTTGTTGAAAAGTTTAAGAACACGCGCAACATGAACAAAGTGAATAATGTGTAGACTATATTCTCATTGTCCTGTATAAACGAGTCATCCATCAAATGGCAGCTCTTTATAATGTTATAATGAAAGGCTTCAACTTTTAGTTATGTATCAAAATTCTATTATCCACGTTCAAAAGGAATTACCGCTTGAAGTATATGATGGCAACACCTTTGGAGTCTTTTATCAGGGAAAATTCATTGCCGAAAAGTTGCTAAAAGCTGTCTCTATTTTTTTTTTCAAGAGAATCACGGCTGAATACAGAAACTTTTGAAATTAGCGCTGCTAACAAATTAACATACTTCATATCAAAAGAATTAGAAGTTTAAAACCGGCTACAAACGTTCAGTTTTTTAACTATACAATTTTAATTGTGCAGTTAAAACTGACTTACTCGCGTCAATTTCAAATACACAGTCGAACTGTACAGTTCTCTGTTTTGCCTATACACGTCAGTTTTAACCGCGCAGTCAAACTGTGCAGTTAAAACTGTGCATCTGTAGCCGGCTTTAGCGATGTCTTATCTAATTTACCATGAGAGAGATGACAAATTAAATGTGTGGGAACGCTAAGCATTTTTCTAATAGCAACATTGGAATTCCATGGAGTCGCTGAGACCCACTTTATACTTAAGTACTTAAATTGATTATTTATTATGCAAGATCTAAATTTTAACTATCCTTTTTAGTTTCAAATTACCGCATCGGCAAGGAGATGTCAATAATAAATAGTAAGATAAAACCTACTAGTTCTGTACGTGTGGTAGAGCCGAGCTTCACGGGTCCCATAGAGAACGTCACCGGCGCACTTGGGAAGGAAGCGGTGCTAACGTGCCCTATTGCAGACCTTGGGGATTACATGGTAAATATATTGGTATTAAGAATATTGTTTCATCTTAAACAAGTAAATAAGTCAAGGTTTTACAAATAAATTCTTCAAGGGCCCTTCGTACAAAGCTATGCAAATCTCCGATTTTAAGCCTGCATTTACACGGACGGTTTTTTAACGCCCTCACTCATACGATCCTATGTATTACACTTGTCTCATTCATCCAGCGCTCAAAATCTAACGCTACACGATAAAGCGCCGTTGTGTGAACAAATACATGCAAATGTATTGTTCTATCTTTAGTACGCGTTGAAAAAACGCCCGTGGGAATGCGAGCTTACTTTTCATATTTCTATTGCTACCGTTTGTTTGTCTAATTAGATACGAGCAGTTAAATATAAAACAGCAATTGTACCGCTTCAATGAATTTGCGTGAAAAGTATATTGATGCTAACATTAAATTAAAATAATTGAATAACTACTGGCTTCGTCAAATTACAATTTAATAATGGTTTAATGTTTTACAACGGAATGCAAAATGAACGTGTCTACAGTGAGAATCAGCAAACTATCTCACGCTTCCGGGAGCTCGTTCATTCGATTTACCCGTTTCCTGTCTTTTTAATGTCTGCAGAGTTTTATTATTTACGTGAACGTTTATTTTATTTTACAAAAATTGTATTCTTTTTTTACAATTGCATGTTGTACCCTTTATTCATCTTCATCAAATATGAAGTATATTCTGCCGAACTCAGAGTTATTTAATGGGTACTTAAACTAAGTGATCACCGATAAGTGCCGCAATTAGGAATAACATCTACTACCCGTACCCTAGAGGTATTGAAATGTGTTTAAGATGTTTTTAATATGTTTTCCAAATCTTCCAATGAAGCTTAAATTAACTTATGTAGATTTTAAATAGTTTATTAAAATTTACATTTATTATAGGTTGCATGGATCACAGCGGACGACCAGACAGTGCTTTCGTTGCAAACGAAACTTGTCAGACACAGCACTCGGTACTCCATAACTAATGATCCCCCGGGAGCGTGGCAGCTGCACATACGACAACTCAGAATCGCGGATCGGGGTTGCTATATGTGTCAAATAAATACAGCTAAAATGAAAAAACAAATAGGATGTATTGACGTCCTGGGTAAATATGGTTAATGTTTACTAAAATATAGTTCATCACCATCATCACCTCACTATTCGTCCCCACCGAGGGGCACGGAGTCTACCCTGTCTGTCTAGGCCATAGTCAAAAACGCTGGCTCAGTGCGGGTTGGTCGCCTTCACACATATCTTTAAATTTCTTCGCCGATACGTGCAGGTTGCATCACGTTTTTAGTCACTGTAAGAGTCACTGTAAGAGCGTCGGGTAAATATGTACATATGAAATTCGAAGATCGAAAAACACATTGGTACATGCCGGGATTCGAACTGGGGACCAGCAGATTACAAGCAAAGAGCTAAACCCCAGTGCCATCGACGCTCTTAAAAATATAGTTAATGTTTACTAACTCTTAGCTGTAGCATACTTACCCGTAGTCTTCTACGAAACGAGTGTAGCGTTCCGTAGCACTCCAACTTCACTTCGCCCTCCGTAGCACTTGAGTTATTCAAATCGGACCTGAGATTTGTGCGTCCAACAAAGATACTTCTTCCTATTATAATTGGCTTTTTCTATAAAAACTTTATTAAATAATTTAATTAAAGTTTTGATAACTATTAATCATTTTATGGTCTCGAGATGTGTCTTATGTAAAACGCACATTTTTTAATAGTTATTAACAGTTTATTTTTACAGAGCCTCCGAATATTCTGGACGAAGGTACGAGTAGTGACGTCACAGTACAGGAAAATACAGACGTAGTAATAATATGTAAAGCGAGCGGTCATCCTGAGCCTAGAATACTATGGCGCAGAGAGGATGGGAGTATTATTTTGTTAAGGAACGAAGCTGGGGTATTGAGTAAGGGTTAGTTTCCACAAGATTAGCTTCAGATAATTATTTAAAGGAACTTTTGCGAAGGAAATTACAATTTAGTAATTTTCATATTAATCTATTATTACGTAACATTTGTCTATTTACGTAACCTCTACTTACCCAGCTCAAGCCTGAACCTTCCAACATTGTTTTTCGACCTGTTAAGATTTTTTTAAATTTTATAGTTGACGCCTACGTAGGCCCCGTGTTGAACATCACTCGAGTCGATCGCAAACAGATGGGGGCGTACCTCTGCATCGCATCTAACGATGTCCCACCGTCTGTCAGCAAGCGGATAATGGTAGCCGTTAATTGTAAGTGTAATTTCTAACAGACAACTACACACACATGGAAACTGCAACATATAATAGTTTCACAAGATGACAGGACACTAAAGCAGACCAGAAGACATTGCAGTACTGCTATTGTTGTAACGCACACGCTTAACTAAAACAGAGGCTTATCCAAATTATTATAAATGCGCTACAAAGCGATTTGATAGCGAACATCTAAAAGTTATGGAACTAACAATAACGTTCGATATCTCACCTGTGACAAGCAAAAGATTTATCGAATGTCATTGTCAGTTCATTTTTGTCGATGCCGCGATATCGCCAATCGACAGATACTTTGGCTCACCTCCCTGTACTATTTTAACATAGTCTACTGCTCTGTATTACCGTTCAGTGGGGCTACTCAAAGTACTTTTCGATTGGTGATACGAGTATCTCTGATAGAATGGACAAAAATGTATAAAAATGACATTCGAAAAGTCATGTGCTTGTCACGTCTGAGATATCTAACGTCATTTTCTGTTCCATACATTTTTAACGTTCACTATAGAATCGCTTAGTAGCGAATGTACTTTTGGTAGTCCCCCTGTTCTCGTGTGTAAAGATAGTAGCGTCTATGAAGATTTTCCAATGTTTTCTCCTTTTGCAGTTGCTCCAACGATAAAAGTAAAGTCAAAAGTTGTTAGAGTAACAACCGGTTCTCATGCAAATCTGGAATGCATTACCGAAGCGAATCCTGCAGCTAATACTTATTGGCTAAAGAGTGGGGATGAAATGATTTTATCTGGGTAAGAATACTTATATCAGGAAAACTTAATATCGGATAATGTCTGAATACTTTTAACCAGTAATATTTATCATATCAATATTCTTCTAATTTCATTAGGTACCATCCTATCCATGTCACAAAAAAATATTTTCTTATTCTGTTACAAAATGACACAAAAAGTATAAACACTGCGTTACATTAACCTGAGCGTTGGACTTAAATGCAGACTTCCGTTTGCACCGCTCTGAGACACTTCTTTCATTTCTACAGCCATATATCTACACATACTTACTTACAGTTCTATTAAACAACAAAATTAAATATTTTTAATCTCGCTAACATTATTGTAATGTTATTTTAAATAGCGTAGATCGTTATGTTTATGATTCTGTTTTCAGGCCTAATTTTAGTGCACTTTCTCTTCCTATCATTTCTTTATAAGGGAAAGTGGATTGGCGTAGATTAAGGGAAGGCAACGCATCTGCAATTGCAGATGTCTATGGGCAGGGGATGTTTCGGATTTTTCAGCAAATCTTGGTGGCCACTTGCTCGTTTGCCACTCAGTATTACAAAAAAATATAATTTAATTGATATTCGTATGTCACAGTTAGATTTTTTTTTTCAGTGAAAAATTCGAAATGTTTGAACAACGTCTCTCAGCGTATCAAATGCAGGCGACTTTATTCATAAGGGACTTAGCTGCAGACGACACCGGAGTGTACACATGCTACTCTTCAAACGCTTTTGGTAAAGCTGAAGGCACTATCAGACTTTATGGTAAGTATAAGGTAACCAGGGGAGTTACCCAATGTATTAGGTTGTTCGGAAAGTAATTTCGTTTTTTTCCCGATAGAGGATTTAATTGAATTTTTTGCACCCAAATTCTCACTTAAGCCGTTTAATTATTATATGCTTTGAAAGCTCATATAACAAGGCTAGTTTGTGAAAAGTGTCAATTAATTCTACGTTATAGTTTTTGGTTGGTGCCCTTTTAAATATGGAGAGCGAAAAGCAAAAATTTCGACTTATTTTATGTTTTGCTACAGAAAGGATTAAAATGCTGTTGAAGTCAGAAAGAAATAGACCGATGTGAATGGAGAAGGTGTGTTGACAGTACGCCAGTGCCAGAACTGATTCGCTAAATTTCCATCCGGCAATTTTTACGTCGAAGAGTTTTCAAGTATTGAAGGCTGGTTGAAGCTGATAAATACAAAATAAAGTTTTGTCACTCGCCAATAGCTTCTACATCTTGAATGGGATACAATGACATACCCAGACCTAGCACTATTGTCTCTATAGGCAGAATTGTCTATAATTTCCATCAAAAAAACGAAATTACTTTCCGAACACCCCAATACATTCGCTACCCAGCGATTCTATAGCGAACGTAAAATATGTATGGAACAATGACGTTCGATATCTCACACGTGACCATCACTTGTTTTCATAAATTTTTGTCTATTCCATCGGCGACATCGCCAATCGAAAACTACTTTAGGGGCTAACGAGACGTACGGTTTTGAACGGGCCTGTTCCATTTTGAGTAAAAAATAAATAGTCACGTTAAGAAACACCATTATGAAACACAAATATGGATTTGTGACGTATTATTGGAAACATGGGTGTACAAAATGATACGGCAGCACGGCAGGTTATATACTTTATTCGTTGGTGACTTTCATTAATACATTCTTAAAACTTACTTTATCTTAACTATATACATATTTACAATTAACTTAATTATCTTTTACGTTCCTACATCGTTGTTAACACTTTCCGCGCGATTCTCTTCTGTTTTTTCACTTATGTTTTTATTAACAAAAGGCAATGGTCGTATGGTCATTATGACACCAAAGAGTTCCAATATTGACTGAACAAAGGGTTTTATTATAATTAAAAAAATAACTCTATCTGATATTAAGTTGAATATATTAAAGGAATATCTACCACACACACACTTAAGATCATTTAAATAATTATTAAGCAGTCCCTTGGTGAAGATGTAAATTTGGCTATCCGCGAGTAAGTTAGGTATAACCGAACTTCATAGATAACAAAATTACGAACATTTTACTAGTAAGAGGTCTCCTTCTTGTACATCAAGTCACTGTTTTGCAGTCCGTGACAACGTTTAGGCTCAAAAGCCAAGTACCCAATGCCAGTAAACTTAGTATTTTTTTATTTTCTCTTCGACTGTCTCTTCTGTCATGGCTGCTCCCGCTAAAGTAGCCGAGCGAAGTAATTATTGTTAATCTTACTTTTATTGATTGTATTGTGGTATTAATAAAACTAAAAGTCTAAATGCGTTGTTGTTATTCAATCCAACACAACGTTTAAACATACATCTATGCAAATACGCTCATCTGTTCCGGGTACTTTCAATATTTGCGATCTAATCGGTCAGTCGGTCGATGTATCGCCTAGAGCATATATACCAATTCTATTACCTTGGCGTTTACACAGACCAACAAGGTAATAGCTTTACTGCAGTAATTTACGTCCCATTGCGTTTAGACGTAAAAGGCTTTAATCAAATTACAGTATTTCTGTATCAAAGGGTTTTCGTTCGTGACAGTTAAAAATTATAACCTAACATAACCTAAATTGATTGGACATGATAGGTTAACAAAGGAGTAGGTGTGGTGTTTATCCATACAATAACCAAACGAATCGTAGCGCAGAAAGAATGGACGAAAACATACTACACTTGATTAATCTTATTTTAATTGATATTAACTTACATATAATTACAAAAAAAAATTGACATTTAATTAATTGATGTCGCCAATTAAGTGTAAAACCAATTTAGCGACTTACAAGGGACGTGCGCCGATATTGAAACATAATTAAGAACGTGTCACACGTAGGCGTCAATTATTGATATTATTGGCAGGTTTATTATGGAAGTAGCTTAATAGTTACTCCTATTTAATTAACCGACTGTATATCTCATTTTACCATATATGTTATTCAAGATTGCGTTTAAGTTTAATAATGTATAACTAACCTTGTTATCAAATTCACGTGAACATTTTGAGATTCAATACCTGTCACTTATAGCGGTTAATTGCTCACTAAGGGAGTCCCTGAATATACATTTCTTGTACTAATATATTTACAGGGATTCCATAATGCCTCTGTAGCATTTAGTTAAGTCAACATATATGTTCATGACTTTGTCAGTAAATAATATTATTGACAAAGTAAAGAACATCATTTTTAACCTATTGCTTTCTCTTTGTTACTTATGTTAAAAGAAATAAAAACAACAACTACAACAACGACGACTACAACAACAACTACTACAACAACAACTGAAGCGCCAACAACAAAAGAAGTTTTCTCTTCGACGACCGCAGATTACACGTCGCTGACACGTAAGCAATTAATATTGTCTATGGCACTGTTTTCTGTGAATCGATACTAATATTATAAAAGAAAAGTTTTGTATTTTTGTATGAATTGAAATAACTCAAAAACTTTTAGCCGATTTCAAAAATTCTTCCGTCATTTGTAATCTAGGTAATCAGCTTATTAACGTAGGCTTTATATTTTCCAAAAACGCCCGTATTTTATATTGTTGCTCTACTAATACATATTTTAACAATTTTTGGATAAACAAAAAAGTGTTATCTCTATGATTGTACTGTTTTATTAACTTTTCATTATATAAATCAATTTCTTGTTATGTTTCATAGATTTGATGGCACCAATACGGCCTGCGCAACAAAAATATTACACTCCAGACGCTATTTATGGTAAGTTGATACAAAAATAAAATCATAGACACAAATATAGAGAGCTAAAAATAGCTTTAAAATAGAAAGCTTTCTAAGGATCTTTAATATTCTTGGTCGTAACCCACGCTATAAAAGTGGCCGACACTAAAGATATTAATATACCGTTTCTTGGAAAGTAATAAATAGATTATAATTAACATCTTTCTTACACACTATAGAGCCATAGAAGACTAATTAATTTGCGAAATATAGATAGTAATTAGGCACTTAGTTACAAAAGAAGATTATTCGACATTTTTGCAAGTCCATTTTCTTGCTAAAATGTCGAATAATCTTTTTTCAACGATTGTACTAGGAGCTGGGCCACAATTCTACCTAGTGTTAAGTGATACTGTCAAAACTTTTCGCTAGCTTAGTCAATGGCTATTCATTGGGGGGGGGGTTACCCAAAGTGTATTCGGTACGAAACGATTCTGTAGCGAACGTCGAAAATATATGAAACTGACAATTACGTTCGATATTTCACACGTGACAATCACATGACTAATCCAATGTAATTTTCAGATTAATACATTTTTACCGATTCCATCAGCGATATCACCAATCGAAATTAACTTTGGGTAGCCCCCCTGATCTTGTCATCCATCTTGTTCCTTTTCTGTATGTTGTGATAATTTGAATTTAATTGTTTGATCATTATAGGTACAATGCAGAACGTCATCGACCAATCTGTCTTGGATGCCAGTTTGTTTCCATCAGCTGATACAACTTGCTCAAAAGCTAACACCAATTTTATTTTATATCACATTCTATGTAAAACTAATTTAGTTATAGTATTAGTTATCACTGTTTTGAATAATGCCATATATGGTATATTCCTTGAGGGAATTAGATGACTAAATATAAATTGAAAAATTTCCGTCAATTTGGTAGAAACTTGAATTAAAAAATCTTATGCAATATTTGCATCGTGTTTAAAATATTGTAGATTTTGGTTGATGTTTATTTAAAACCTGTCAACATATCAATAAGTATTCTAATTATCTTTGATGTTATACAAAAATTAATATAATTTTACGCGTAATGAACAATAGCAGCTTATTAGTCCTTCTTATTTTTTTTTGAGACCTTATAAGAGAGATACAGACTTTATATTTGTGATAAAATTCTGTAGCTTATTACAATTATTATCCCCGATAATTTTTCTTGTAACTTTATAAAATTACTGTCAATCTTAGATTATAATTATTTCAGTTATATTCTGATAAATTTAATTATTTAACTCATAAAAGTTACTTTATATCTGTAGAAGACATAAAAATAAACGAACGGATGCAAAACGAATCGCAAAATTACCGCTGAATTGTAATAATTATGACCGATTCAATTTCAACTGAACATAATAATTTGATTGGAATTTCATACCGGTGTTGAAAATACAATTTTTAAACGTATAATTTATAAAATTGTAGATATTAAGTCTTGTATCTCACAAAATTACATTTAAGATTAATAAATCTACGTAAACAGACTGATATTAGAAAGGAAATTAAGAAATTGCAACGGTGGGTAGTAGTAAATTTTTTCATAGCCGCATACTCTTATAGTGGGTAGTCAAGTAAAGAATACGTCTACAAAAGCTGCGGTAGTTATTATCGTATCGCTTTAAGTGCGGGTATTTTAAAATAAATAATGATATCCACACACACAAAAATTATAGTACAAGTTTTTTTTAAGAATCTTTTTTCTAGAAACAAAATATGTTAATTAGCAAGAAAGCATTATTGATGCTATCTAACCATATCAACAAAAATGAATACTGGTCTAGAATATCATAAACATATTGTATCGATTTTTTTTTTATATATCCTTGATTTATTGATTTTTAAATAACCACGCGCCTGAGACTCTTTAATGATAAATTGTAACTCATACCAAATTTTTACCCTTACTTTTTAAAATATTCAATTCAATGTCTTTATTTATAGCTTGCTATTATTTTAAGAAACCTAAAGCATACTTTTGCAGTAATTTACGTCTCTTTTGAATTAGATATGAATAAATTCAAATCCGTCCAGACATAAAATATAGAATCCTAATAGGAATCCAAGGTGTTAAGGATTCCAATGCGCTATTATCCTTTCAAAAATAATATTATTATGCATTATTTTAAAAACAAACAATTAAACGTTACTAACATAAGAACAGAGTTCATAGAAAAAGATTGCTTATTACTTTAAAAAAATAATGTTGTTTTATATTTTAAAAATATGTTGGTCTCTGTAACAATTATTTCGACTGAAAATTGAACCATTTTAACTTTGTGTCTATTTATTCAGTTGTTATGAATAAGTCATTTGTCTAGACCTCGTAATAATGTGTAAATATACAAATAATTTTGATGTAAACGTGGTGATATGAAATAAATACTGCTGTTTTTGAGGAATCAATCATAATTCATATAAATTAAAGTATTACACTGTATGTTACATTAAATTAAAACATACTGTTAATATACTGTAAAATTGCTGTAATAGTAGTGAAGAATAATATCGTATGAAGAGCAAAATAACATCGAAATAGCTTCTAGTAATAGACAAAGAGTTTTGTACTTCATTTTTAAATAATTCGTCGAATTTAATTATGAATGTCATCAGACAGGAACAGCCCAATACAAACTGACCTTCGTTATAGTACGAGTATAAAAAAATAAAATTGAGAAAACGGCCAATGACTTGGAGTATGAGTTTTGATAGTTTGGGAGATAACAGGTCGCTGGTCGTTTCTACCTGTGTATGGCGCGTACGCAGTGAAACTTTCAGCTATTATATTCTACCGATGGTCAGTTTGTCGCGTGCTCTAGACCTATTAGTATACCTCGTCTTTATAAAATATATTTTTAACTTTTATGTATAACAAGAAATTCAAACATGCCTCAATTAATCAATTATAATAGTGAGTGGCGCAGAAAATGATATTTGATTATTTGGGTAATATTTATTTCGATGTTATAAGGTAATGTAAGTAGAATTGATGTCATCGAATTTAAACAATTTTAGAAATTGTTATTGAAATGTAGACACAACATTATAAATCTGTATTTCGTTGTTATAGGTGTTATTTAATTATAAGTTTAGTTTAAGGTAAATTAATTATAAGTATTCGATGAATAATGTAGTCAACAATTAAATATAATATTTAGGTTATTAAATGTTATGTTTATATGTGTAACTCTAAAATAATAAAGAGTTTAA
>QDHC01000893.1:486026-502047 GCA_013186455.1 Papilio dardanus tibullus | reverse complement strand
AAAATGTCTCGATTAATTATAATATTAAACTTTAGTAAGCACTTCGAAATAAAATTTAAATATGAGAAAAGATGTCAGAAAATATAATGTAAAGGTCAACACTAGGGGAAATTTCCCTACGGAAAACCTAGGCTTCGAATGTTCCATCTATAGTATAATAATACAATATATCTTTGGGTAGGATGTTAACAATACCTCGGTTCCAAACAGGAACGAACACTTTCTGGGAATAATTAAATGTGATTTTATGGAATTTCACCTTTGATGAATTCAGTGAACTGTTATTTCCCAGAGAAGCTTTAATTTAATTTAAATTAATAGCTGTTGATTTATTTATTTAATAAAATAAATTAAATTAATAGCTGTTGATAATATTAACTTTTTGTATGTTCCCGGAAATAAATTATTAAAAAAGAAAAATCTTGCAAGTATCATCCAAAAATTTCCCAAGTTTGGGAAAATATGAGTTTTTTTTTAATTTCCAAAATAAACAATAGAATAAACTAAAACATTCATTAAAATGGTAATTATCGTTTTTAATTATTATTATTTTATTTACTTAAATACTTACTCCGCTGGCGCAGCGACCCAAAGTGGGTCTTGGCCTCCGACACGAGAGAACGCCAGCGTCGCCTATCTTGCGCTGTCTCCTGCCAAGCAACTGCCTTTAGCTCGTGCAGGTCTAGCTCTACGGCGTCACGCCAGCGGTACCTGGGCCGGCCCACGGGTCGGTGGCCAATAGGTATCCCGAGGAAAGCTGCCTTGACACTTCGATCTTCCCCCATCCTCAAAAGATGGGCCCAGCCAGCGGAGTCTGCGGGCTTTAGTTTATTATTTTATTTAAAACAATTTAAATCCAAACAATTTTTAACAAAGACTATTTTTGTTTTATGGTTGTTATAAATGTTTAATTAGCGTTTTAAAAATGTTTCGATTAATTATAATATTAAACTTTAGTAAATACTATAAAACAAAATTTAATTTTGAGAAAAGAGGTTACATTCGGTCGACTTTTTGTGTCGGCAAATGTAATGTAAAGGTCAACACTAGGGGCAATCTCCCTACGTGAGACCTCCGGAGGTCAAAGAAAATGCCTCACTTTTAGGCTTCGAGTGTTCCATCTATAGTATAATATATCTTTGCAATGACGTATGTAAAAGATTAAAAAAGTAAAAAAGTCTTGCGGCGAGCAAGGAATTGCCCTGTAATGGCCAGTGCTCGCCGCAACAATAGTTTTTATACACGACGTATCAATAGTCGTTATTGAATGTTTAAAGCCTTTAATTAAATGGGATTAGGTGCGTATTGTAAAAGAACGTTTTAAATGAAACGAGTTTTTCTTATTTGTTGCCTGTTCCGTGACATGCCATTCTTAGGCCCTTTGTTATGCAAATAGTCGGACGAAAACAATTTATATGTTAATTTATTTATGGCAGCTTTGAATTGCGTTTCACGATATTTTATCTGACATCTACATTGTAATGTACCATATTTTACACTGGAATAATTTCAAATGAAATATTATTCAAATTGATTAGTTTTGTTGTGTCCAAGACAGGACAAAAGAAAGATAATATGACAATGTACATTTTGAGTCTTTAAACGGACTCTCAAGTTTAGTACGAATAAGTTACATTAAAGGGATGTTTAATAAACGATTCTGTGCGGGGCAATATTTTTATCTTGTAACAAAAATAGCAGTCCCATAATTATGTCTTCATTATTTCCATAAGTTTTATAAAGTTAAAAAAATAAAACTAAAAACTCATCTAAATTAATATATTAATTTTAGCTAAGCTGGCTTAGGGACTAATGCTCAACGCTAGTCATGTTGTTTTATAAAAAGTTTTAATCTGACGTAACGAGTATCGGATGACTACAAGCACACATTTTCAACATAGATAAATGTATGTATTTTTGGATTACAATGTTATTTAATATTTGTAAAAGAATATTCGTTGTATTTCATAGCGGCATATCAAGTATTTTACTTCAATATTGTATGATTGGCGTAAAATGTAGAGTTGGAATTGATATAAATGTTTATTTCTATTTGTTAAAATATTTTCTTTGTATTTAAAAATATAAAACATTCGATAGAGGGATAGAACTAAGATTTTAATCGAGATAAATCAATCGAGCTTACGAGTTAAGTCAGTTTAAGCTTTACCGCAAATTCTCGTGGGTGCAAAATGTTTATCGCAGTATAAAATAAAGAAAAACATCGCTGTACATTAACAGAAACTATTCTTAAATTTTTAAATTAAATGAACATTTTGTTAATACAGTTTTCAGTATTACACAAAGGGTCGTTGATTTATTTTGCCCGGCAGACAGGAGTGTAATGGTATGTTTTCTGTCTTTGGCTGCTTTTATGGTTTGGCCAATTTTAAAGCACTCTCTTCTTCAAGACTTATAGAGGACTCTTGAACAGATAGGATAGGAGATTAGAAGGGTTAAAGATGGGGCCAAACGAGTGGCGGGAACAAAGAAATGTTAAAGGTTACTTAAAGTAAAAAAATAAATACAGAATTTTATTTTAAAACATCATTTAATTGCAGCGTTGTTATAAAATAGCAATCAGTACGGATGTCGGAGTTCGACAATTCTCAGGTAAGAAAGTAAATTGGGAGTCAACCTACATGCGAACATGCGATCCAATTTGTAGTAGGGCGATGAAACACGATTCCAATTGGACACGTCCGAATCTACTTTCAACGATATTTCACAAAAATTTCATCAACATTTTTGCACTAAAAGATTATGTTGCATTTCGACAAAAGTAACAAAGATTTCACGTCATTTTTAATTCAGTTGTTAATAATAACTGGAAATAATTTTGTTACAATAACGTCGAGAGCACCGAAAATATTTAGCTGTAATAACAGAAAGTCTTTATAAACAAAAATATTAATATTAGTTAAATGGCGTTCGGTTGAAGCTACAGGCGTTGTTGTTATAAGAGTGTCGTGTTAGGCGGTTTCAACTTTACAATAATTATTATAAAATACAATTTATTACTTTAATTGGCTTGTTATAACCAGTATCTTTAACTTTGATATGATTGAGTGATGATAATTGTTCGGGGACAAACAATTCCCTAAGCTTATATTGAAATTCATTCAACTGACAAACTTTGAAATTAACCAATGATAAGATTAATAAGGGTTAAATGAAATGTATGTAATTCAAATTATTTAAGCCTTTTTGACGAATTAACTTTATTTTGATTCAACTTTATCCCTTCGAGGATTTACTCGAAAAATTAGACAAATTTTTGGCAACTTCCAGAATTCAGGGTTTTCAAAGTTTACCGAAATGTACGGACTTTCATCACCAGTTCACTATACCCATCGAGGGGAGCGGAGCCTACCCCCTAAGGGGTGACTAGACCATAGACAACCACGCTGGCCCAGTGCAGGTTGGTCGACTTCACACACATCTTTGAATTTCTTCGCCGATATGTACAGGTTGCATCACGGTGTTTTCCCTCACCGTAAGGCGTACGGACGTCCTTCACTGTACGGATTTTGATCTTCGTAAAATGCTTTAGTTCAATACATTTAGATAATTCTAAAGATGCGTGCTGACTAGTACGCTACGTAACGTAATATGTTACACGACGAGCTTTCAAAGCAGTCAGTAATAGGCACAAGTACAGTCAGCTCCATAATAGCAATACCACTCATCAGATGTTCCATTTTTTTTCGGACTATGGTGGAAATAAAACGTATTTTTCATACCATAAAATTATGATATCTTATTTTCTTTTTAAAAACTCTGCTGCCAATTAAATTGTGAAATATATTTGAGGACGAGTGGTGCTCGAGCCACTTCGCGTAACGAATATTGATATCGAAATGAAACTTGGAGTTTTTTTATTTGTTAAAGAGAAAAAGTCCCTTATTTAATTATATTCAATTATATCACTTCACGAATATGTTACGTTTTGCATTAATATTGAGAATTGGAAGTAAAAGAACTATATGAAATACTAGCTGTTGTGAGCGACTTCGTCTGCGTTGAATAAAATAATATAGCCTATGTTACTCGGGGATAATGTAGCTTTGTAATGGTGAAAGAATTTTTGAAATCGGCCTAGTAGTTCTTTAGTTATTTCAATATATACAAAAGTACAAAAATTTAAAAATACAAAGTTTCTCTCTTTATAATATTAGTATAGCTAGGGGCGTTTAAGTGTGATTAACAAAAGTAAAATAAAATACAAACATCATTTATTAACCAATAAACAATTAACTATTACAACAATGAAGTAACCAAACAGGAAAAGAAAAAATTACATGGTTCCTGGTTAAAGGGGAGAGGCTCAGCTAAGCTGCCTCCAGCTTGTCACTGGGGGCCACGCTGGTCTTCAGCCTACCTATAATCTCTTTTACATGGTTCAGGTAGTACAGGAGGGAGTTAGGAGTGCGTGTGTATATGCTATGACAATAATGTAAAATGGTAACCGATGGAATTCCGTATTCTTTAAAAACAAATCATGTCTATTACTTTCGAAACAGAGCAACTTTCAATAAAATCGAATTACTTCTTTTTCGTTTTTTAATA
Organism: Papilio dardanus tibullus; assembly: GCA_013186455.1. Lineage (NCBI taxonomy): Eukaryota > Metazoa > Arthropoda > Insecta > Lepidoptera > Papilionidae > Papilio > Papilio dardanus. The sequence continues at coordinate 497,478 of QDHC01000893.1, read as the reverse complement.
AAAAAAACAGCACAAGAAATTCCTGTTTTTACACTCAGCCACTTAAAAAAACAAACACACTCAAAGTTAAGCTCTTGTTTGAGAATCTTGAATCGAATGTAATAATGCCCATTCAAAGAAACAAATTTCAGGTATTTGTAAGAGCAAGCGAGCATTCGACTTCCCTTAACAATGGAGTACAATCGATACGAACACTTCTATTCCACGAAAGCGCAATTTTGAAATTGTATAAAGTTTTTATCTCAAAAATGCCACATGCCATTGACAAGTGAATTTTAAAAAAAACTTTTTCGCTTTCGAACATCACGAAATATTTTACCACAGCTTCGAAAGTTTTTATTTAGTTCATTTCTCAAAACACTAAAACGTCATTGTAGTAACTGCAGTACTTCAACATATTAGTCACTAAGGAAGTCCTTTAGCGTAGATTTAGTAAGAAAAATCTATACTCAGGGCCTACTTTAGTACCCACGAAAGGATTCTGAGTGAGGCAGTAAACAATATAGTACCTTTAGAAAAGGAAATTAATGTTAGACCAAATATTTTCTGGAATATTTTCATTCCATGCACTCTCCATTCGGTAGTATTTTAAAAGTAAATTGGTTTTTCATTCGTGTTGGAAAATTTCATTTCATATTTCAAGATCGCTGTGACAACATCAAATCATTTAACTTGCTAAACATTCAAAATATTTGAATACTCCGTTTACCGTTTAAAAATATCTACTTTTTCTTAATTTACGAGCAAAGAAGTAGTTGTTTTTGGACATTGTCAAAATTACACGAGAACAAGTATTTGAGTTAAAAAACCTCTAATTATTCCAATAATCTCTGCTCAGTTTAGATGTCAAGTAAAAAAAACTGTGTTACATTTTTTTACGATTACTCGATTCGTAAATCTAGTCAGCTATATCATAGAAAGCATGAGCTTGTGTAAAAAATGACTTCAATGAACACAGATTAAAAAGTATAAAAAACATTTTCCGTCATTCAAGTTTAATGTACACGAGTTTGAATAGGAGTTAACGACTAGAGTTTAAGCAAAGCTACTGACAAGCCTATTCACAAACATTTCGCTCCGCATCTCTCCGACAGAAATGTAAAATATATGTTTGTAAAATATGTCGTTGAATTCTTGACTCAATTACACTGTTGGAAATCAGGGAAAATGACAGACATATGAGAATTTTATATCATTTTAAGTCCTCTTACAGTAGGTTAATGTTTTAAAAGGTATTATGGTACGGCCACTGATGTCTACTCGAATTTTAAACTAATTATAAATATTATTAATAATCTCAAAAAGAATAAAGACCTCAATTTTTTCTAAATTATTAAGTAAATACTCTCTCTCAGAGTTCCTAAGTGTTCATTAAGTTAGTCTCTTGCATATTTAGTACGAGAAATCTACACTCCGAAACAACTCCGAGTACCTTAGTAATTGCCGGTGGAATCGGGAATTATTTTCAAACGTCCTAATTAATATCGAAGAGAAATAATAAAGAAAGAGATACCTTTCATATAATAGCAAAGCTTGGTAAAGAGGTTATTCAGATAGTATTTCATAGCAGTTCCATCATTACACAGTTACTTATTCCAAGTGGGCCGTATTTCACACGCTCTACCGCGCTCCGAACGTAACTGCAACATAAAACGCAGACGTGATATCCCTAATTTTATTACTGACCCACTAAATATAATATACACTAAGTGTATACAACAATTGTTTTAATATATGCAATCATATTTATGTGTTTCATTAATTTCACACCAATGGTATGCAAATGGGTAGTCCTCGACTTATTAAATACAGTTTTACTATTTAAGGAGCGGATGCAACATCGATTTACAAACATAAATAAGTGAGAAACCTCTATAAGCGAGACAGATATGGCGGTCCTTTGTACTCTTGCTTATACAGGTTCGACAGTATTTGTAATTTCTGAGTGTGCAATATTATTTTTTATTTTCATTTTCAAAATTAAAACTAAAAATAACAAAGATTAAACAACTCCACATTTTAATGCCATTTATCTACTTTATTTTAAATAGATATTATTATTTAATAAGAATAGCTAAAAATAACAATTTTAGTAACATTAGCTCATATTACAACATTTTTTTTATTGTCCAAGCAGCCTCACTGAAATAGGAAACGAAACAAAAAGATTGTAACGTTATAAATATAAAAAGGAAAAATATACCAGTAACATGTGCGAAGCCTTAATGTGAGAAAGATTAAAGGGATCCAAAGGAAGGAAGATAAAGGAATAGGAAAGGGAAGGAAGGGGAAGCATTGTTAAACTTCTATGAGGTCACACTGTTCCGGTATACTCCGGTCCTTCTTGGAAATCCTCTACTACGTAGATATACTAATATATACAAAGCTTTGAATTCTATTTTGGTAACAGAGAAATATGTTATGTATATTTATTAGTTCATTGTCTGATACCAACAGTGTTTTACAAGGGAATTCCTCGTAATTTTATTAAACTCCTAGGAATTTTATTTATTTCCTTCTCCCTCAATAGGAAGGATCTAACCAACTACGGGTAATTCCCCGCGAATTAGTTATAGTCTATTATGTACATTCAGCGGCTTTCATTTATTTAACAATTTTCTTTACATAGATAAAAAAATGTTTGAATATTTTTTTATTTAGAAATGTATTCTTTTAAAAGGAAAATCTATTAAAAATTGAATTGAACAACTTCATTAGCGAAGCTTGTAATGCCGTGATCGACTCGGAATTGACCAATTTGCTGTCTCAGCATCTTGCATTCGCTGCTAAGTTGATTACGCTATTCACAGTATTTTTGTAATGTCAGCGCTTCTTTTGTGGATTCCATGGTTAATATTCATAATTACTTCATATCGTTTAATTTATAACATTAGTAAGAATGATTTTTTATTTTTGTTTTATAAGTTCTGATAATTTTACAGTAAAATAGAATGAAAATAGGTTTGTTGCTTTTATCTTAAATAGAACGTTACTAAATAAATCAAATTATTCAAGGTCACTTTACAACATTACCAACTAAACTTAACGAACCATTTCAGGATCGAATTACAGAGCTTTACTAAGTCCCTAGTTATAAAGTGAACGTAGTTTTAATACCGCAAAATATAGTTTAGTATTATTTACCCCACGGCAAAGTTATGAGCTAAAAAAATCTTATAATCTAAGCCAAATTAAAGCCTAAATATTCTAATCCAAGACTTTTGTCTACCAATTTGGAATTTATAAATTAAAAAACATTTGCTGTCATTTGTTTGTCATTATCCTATACATAGCTGCCCATAATATGATAAAAATAAACAGCAATAATGACCACTCTCTAAACCTTGCCTTTTTAACAAAGTGTAGATACACCGAGCATGTGCTATTTCTAAAAAGAATTTTAAAAGTTTATTGGGCTCGTTTTATTAAATGAATATATAGTTTTGTTCAAAAATATCTAATAACAAGCGACAGACAGACAGAGCGGGACATTCACTGTGAACGTACGAGTCTGTGAAACGTGAAAATTCAATAACTAGTCAACATTCGCAAAGTTAGTTATTAATTTCCCAGTTTCGAGAATAGGTACCTACTCATTATTATATTATCAAGCTTTTAGCTTGATTATTAAATTTAAAGGTGAAATTGATACCTTAAATAATATAAAAGCACATACATTAATTGCTTAATACTTCAAAGGGTTTCTACCTAATCTACTAAATGGAAAAAATCTATAATTATGACCCGATTGACGTAAATTACCGTGGAATTTTCCTGCTGAAGCGCGTCGACAAAAACATTACATTATCTCAGATTGTTTAAAGAGAATAAAAAGGATGACAATATGTTTTTGTGTAAGTGATTCGACAATGGAAGCACACAATTATTATTAAGACGATAACTTGTAGTAAACAAACCCGCATCTGGTCGAAGCCTTGTTTCGTCGCTTTGTTGTAAATTAGTTGTGGTTTATTTGTACCTTGTAAGTTTACAATACTGTGAAACTAAAAGTAATTATTTCAATATCGAATATTGCTAAAACGTTAGAAGGAAGACCGAAAGTCTGAATTGTATGAAAGAAGAGAGTAAATTCAGATGTGACGACAAAAAGAGATGTATGAATAGTACATACAGTAGCCTTACGTAAGGAAGGGCACGACAATTATAATGGTGATGATGAGGATTAAAAATCTTTGTAATAAATAACGATACTCGTTTTACATAGAAAATGTTATAATAAGTAAACTTACTAGCACCTTCCATTCATCTAAATGTTAAAATTTAAATATTGTTTCCTTTCATCAAGACAATTGTATAATTTAAGAAATAGCCAGGAAATTGTACGAGTCCAGAAGCGTAATCTGAAACAAACATTTGCTAAGTATTTCGTGATTTAACCGAAGAGCTTTCGTTACATTTGTTGTTGCTTAAAAGCTTCTTGACGTGATATATTGCTGTTAAAATACTATGTTAAGACTACTTCAAAGTTTTTATTTAAGTATTGCTACTATATTTATTTATAGTCGAACTTGGATAGGCGAGAGTGCAAGGTATCACGATTTTTGTGTCGCTTATAGAGGTTTCTCTCTAATCCGAGTGTCTCGAATATGGAGGCAGCTCGACGGGACCATAGAATGACTTGTGCTTATAGAGGTTTCTCGCATATTGGACTGTATTGAATCCGCTTAAATCGATAAAAAATAAGTACTGAAATTGATGTTGAATAGTGGCATTTCTTTCTCACTTATCACATTGGGGATTATGTTTGTCGATATCGATATTTTTATGTTACAAGCAGCCACAATACAGGGACACATATGCGCATAATGTTAATCGTAATATAGTTACATGTACCGTAAAATATATTCTTCAATTAGAGCAAAAATGTCACAGAAAGCTTATATTTCAAACACCTTTCTTATAAAAACAATGGCTTTTTTCAAAATAAATAATGAGATGAACATTATAATATGCATTAAACAAAGCATATACGCTTGTAACTACAGTAAATTTCCTGCAAAAGGAAGTAAAGCGCTTCCAGCTAAAACTTGTAATTAAATCCGTACCATGAGGTGGTGGAGCTTAGTAACGTAATTTCCGTACAGAATAATTCATTTTACTACCTCATTCTTTCTCCCATACGCAGAGTAACTCATTTTTAATTAAAAGCTTAGTTTATCTACATACATCTATACATTCTCGCGTGTTTGTGACTCTTAGGTTCATCGTACACAAGGTCGGCGTCGGCTTAAAAGTTTTAAAGTTTTAATAGTAATTACTTACTATTATTCGCTAACTTTCTTAGCATGGATATCTCGTGAAAAAGAGGTTAACGTTTTTATAGGCAAGAAACATTCAATAAGGTTTTGTTATAAGTAAAACGCATATAAATCTTTCTCGTATAAAATCATCAATTAATTTATAACAACAGTAAAACCCGTTCGTGAATATGAATATGCAGAAATATTTAATATCATAATTCTTTTTTTAATTAACAGAATTTATTCTGATATGTAACACATGAAGATGCAATAACACCTACAGATTTCTAATATAAAATTTAAAAAAACATAATTTTTAAAATATTTGGAAATTGTGCCCGTACACACGTTCTTGTATGTTACTATTCGTAAAACGTGTACGTTTCCACTGCTGTAGTTCCTATATAAAAAAGTCATCTCAATTTCCCTTTGAACAAAAAGTAGAAATATTAACATAGCTTGTGCAGGTTTTTAAGTCAGTAGAAACTTATGATTAACACAACATATACATGACATTATTATGAATGACTAGCTGTTGTTCGCGACTTCGTTCGCGTGGAATTAAAAACATCTTTGTTATTCGGTGATAATGTAGCTAATGGTGAAATATTTTTTGTAATCGGGACCGTACTTAGTTCTTGAGTTATTTCAATACATACAAAAATACAAAGTTTTCCATTTTATAATATTAGTATCGATGATTATAAACATTTTTTTAATTAGCTATTTATGTTTTTACTAAACACGTTTTCCTTAGACATGAAGAAGCAATATGAACACTTTACGCGGGGGAAATTAACAATGATTCCGGTATTTTAATTAAAAACCGACGGAAACTTTTAAAAAAAACTGTATATTCGTGAATATCAAGATCTAATTTTCTTTACAGTAATGTCAAATATTGTAAAATAACCTTTCATATTACTATAATCATTGGCTGAGTGATTTATATATTGGAAGATAAAACAACTCAAAACTCATAAAATTCCATAACCCTATTTTATTAAGTCATATTTCAAACGTAAACCCCCTTATTCGGAAAAAATGTATTGTATAAAGTACTGTGATAAACGAGTACCAATAAGTCGTCGATTATACGATACTGGAGGACACTCGGAACTAAATATGATAGACCAGGGGGTGATTAGACCATATTATGCATCAGTACCAGGAACAAGGATGTTATGTATTTTGGAATAAGTTTTATGAATGTACCAGTACCATACGTAGAAAGTGCAACAGTAATAATGCTGATTCTCGTTTCGAAATAAGGCGGTATGTCACTAGTATTTGTGTGTTTTTACTCAGAATTTTAGTGAAATGTGTTAATATACCTTTTTAATGCCCATTTTCACTTGGCTAGCCATTCCGTAGGCGTTACAGTCGCACCAGTGCAAATAGAACGAACCCCTAATGAAAAGAGGCATTAATCTGTGTTTGCAGCAATTATCGATTATTCTAGAACTTGATAAAAAAATAGGAAGTTTTAATTAATAGTTATTAACATTAATTTTAGTAAACGTTGTTCACTTTAACATCGCTATACTGTGTATAAATCGTAGTGGTTAATTAGAATGAAATAACATAATGACTGAACTATAATTCGGGGGCTACCCAATCTACATTCGTTACGAAGCGATTCTAAAGCGAACGTAAAATATGTATGAAACTGACAAAAACGTATATTTCACACGTGACAATCACATGACTTATCGAATGTCAATGTCAATTTCATACATCTATGTCGATCGACAAGTACTTTCGGTAGCCACCCTGGATACGGATTACGACTAAGCTTGTTGGTAATTAATGTTAGCGTTAAAATGAACGTATGATTTGAAACTCAATTTGTGAGTTGAACGTGTTTGAAATCCATATAAACTAATCAACCGTCAACTAATCAGCTTACATTGTAATTTATAAAGTTATTTTTAAATTAAATACTAGTTACACGTTAGAGTAATCCATCCGTACTTTAAATTCAAAGGATATTGGACACAAAGATTTTTTCAGATTCAATCCTTCTTAGGACATCAAAACGTAGTCATCAACCTAATGAAAAATGCTCGCATGAAAACCATAGATTTCTGTCTGCTTTGTAAAATCTAAAGGCAAAAAGGTAATGCTTTTTCTAATTTCATGATTCAAAACGCACGAAATGAACATAGGGATGCATCTAAGTCGTTTATACTCCTTTTATCAAGCACTAGCCGTTGTGCGCGACTTCTACCGCGTGGAATTAAATAATATAGTCTATGTTACTGGGCGATAATGTAGCTTTTTAATGGTGAAAGAATTTTTAAAATCGGCCCAGTAGTTATTGAGCTATTGCAATACATACAAAAATACAAAGTTTTTCTCTTTATATTATTTAACAACCATGTATTATGAATTAAAATATAATTACCATAATTACGAATCCATACTAACATTAAAAACACACTCCAAAGAATATTATGACTCCTAACCTAACCCATGACGATTCCCTCGACTCATGACACTAAGGAAGGGGGTAAGGCGTAGAAAGAGAAAGATATAGAAATGGCTATAGCGTATACGGTTGAAGGACAAAAATGCCTTACTCTACGTCATACGTATGTTGTTATACCAATAATATCATCTCTTAAGCCTTTGCCTAGGACGTATGAAAGTTAGTTCACCGAAAACACACTTGGAGCGCCAAAATACTATATTATTCGTCACATTTATTTAGGTCATATTTCTAGACCCAAACAAACAAAATCGCATACGGAGAAAGGGTCCAACGATCTATGTCACTGACTTTGTCACGTTACGTATATTTTGTATAAATGTGTCTCAGTCGCTGTCATTATGACATATGTCATGTCTCATCTGATATTTTTAATCTATGGGGTAAGGTGAATGACCTTTTTAATACTAACGGAAATTCATTAATACTTAAATCGGACTTGAGAGTTAGATATTTCTTAGAACTTAGTATTTTAGTGGTTTTACCGGATTATCCGTTATCTCATTTATTCACTTTGCTTTAGTTTGAATTAAATCAGTATTTTATTACGATAGCTCAAGGATGATATATTTATTTGAGTTTCTGGATTACATGAAGCAGTTGTTAGAGATTGGGATGTTAAAATGTAATTAAGTTTTAATACATTTTTAACTTTTTATTATTAGTGTTTTTTTGGGAATAAAATAATTAATAATAATGAATTGTAATAATATTTTTGATTCATGTATGAAAGACTAACATACGGCAATAATATTTTTGTCATCAAAACTTATATAGAAGTTTGCTAGAAAAATATTATCTTTGCTCATATTTCTACACTGTGGCGATAGAAAGCGGAGAGGCGTCATCAATCAAACTATATTCTGTCGATTTGTCTCTTATTCACAAGTCGCTTCAACTACTTTAGTGCCTTGCCTTTTGCTGATCTTAAAAATATTTGTCGTGTAATTTTCGTACAAAAAACACGGATTTATATTAAGTGTTATTTTTAATAAAAAATGGAAACATTACCGAAAGTACATGCGCTATAAAGCAGTTTGTTAACGAACATAAAAAATGTATGGACCTGACAATGACGTTCGATATCTCACACGTGAGAATCACATGACTTATCGAATATCATTGTCAGTTTCATACATTTTTGTCGATTCCATCAGCGATATAACCACGTAAGATACTTTGGGTAACCTTCAAGGAGTACAGGAAATACTTTGTATTCTATTTTTAGAAATAATTGTTAATTTTAAGATTGAAGCAAAGCTCAAATTAAAGCTATATTTTGGCTCTACTTTTTCTGCCCGTTGGTTTTAATTACCTAAATAAGTATCTAAGTTAACAATTTTTTTGTTAACGTAGTTCTTTTTTTATATTATAAAGTGGCTCACAAATATGAGCAAGCGGCCACCTAGACTCACGAAATAGCGAAGCGACCGCTGCCAATAGATATCTGCAATTGCAGATGCGTTGCCCACCCTTAATCTACGGAGGAGGAGACGCACAGAAAGAGGACAATTCCTCTTTCTATACGTCCCCTTCTCGGTTCACCGGAGCAAAAATCAAAACATACTTTATTGATAGATCATTTTAGTGGCAATTGTTATTAGAAACGTGAAATATGTTAAGCACATAATTTGTACTGTATGTAGTGTTCAATAAAAGCCTTTTTTATATATCTGTTTGGCTATTTGATATCGATATAGCGGTATAACAATATAGATGAATTACGAGCATGCAAATTTACAAAAAGGGTCTCTTTATTGAACCATTTTGTATTCTATACGCTGACTATGTTATCTTTACGAGCACATGAAAGTTATTTGATAATAAAAGTGTTATAATATTAAATATATTTTACTTTTATTATAGCTCAGTTATCTGTCATTTTATATAACTTTTTAGTAATTTGTATATTACTAAGATTGAAAGGAAATTAAACGACTAATTGATTAAGGGGCTACTTAAATGAAATATACTAAAAAACCTCGTCGCACTTAAATCATTAGTGTTACCAACATTTAACAAAAAAGAAAAAAAACTGTTTTCTTCTTTTTATTTTAGGGCACAAACGTAGCATGAGGTCAACAGTTTGGTACAGGATAGAGAAATTTGTAAAAGGTCCCATCGACAAGGACCAAGACCTTTAAATTAAAGAAGGAGGACACAAACCTTTTCCTATGTCTTCAAAACAATCTGGCAAAGTTTCATTAAAATGTGTTCAGTGATTTTGGGAACGACGACGGGATAATTAAATATTGATTTTTATTAAGGAATTATAAAAATATTTGATAATGTATTTGTACTAATAAATTAAAAACACAGCTTAACTCACGTTTGTTTCTGTGTAGGTACCGACTAGTTTCAGACCCGTCGGGGGTCCTTGAGGGTGAATGTATGGGTAAAGAAGAATACAAGATAATCCCTTGTCATTTACTGAATAAGTGTTTTCTTTTTGTAATGCGATTTGTTTTTATGTAAACCTTATTTCTTATAACTACGAGTTTAATTGAGCGAATGCTTACAAGAAAATAATTCACAATTCTCTGTCGGGTTTGTTTGTTGAAGTGACTTCGTTAGCGCTTCACGGAATCATATACTTTTATGGCTTAAGTACTTTACTTAGATTATCATATTAATAAAATGTTACTTTTCTTATTTACAGTTATATTTATTGTAATCAATTTAGCTTGATAACTAAGTAAATTAATTGTTATTTTGTATTCCAAATTACATTTTTATTAAATAACCAGCGACCCTACTTTGTGCGACTTGTTTAAAATATTTATTTTCAGAGGATTTATGATACAGTTGTAACTCAAAAAGAAATGTCGCAGATCCGACTAGCAGTTCCGACTACCAAATTCGAGTAGGTGATACTCAAATCTAGCTTTCGCCTGTGTGTGACTTTGTCCGGGTGGTAATAAAAAAAAACAAAAACTAAATTCTACACATAATTACATTCATCCAGATGCACCAAAAAAAGCTTTTGCATTGTATTGTATAATAGTTCGACCCATGATGGCTCCATTTACCTCAACTCCACGACTAGCGCGTATTTTGCGTGGCTTCACACATAACTTTGTATTTCTTCGCCAATATGTGCAGGTTGCATCGCGATGTTTTCCTTCACCGTAAGAGGGTCGGGTGCATTTATTGTATAATATTGGTAAGAGTTTAATTGTACGTGTAGATAATCATTTTTGTTCTTGTATTTATCAGATTTGTTTTATATATTTTGGCATTAAACAGAAACATAAATATAAATAACTTTACTGGGACCCTGTTAATGTTTTAGTACAGACAGATGCAAACCGCTTAAGTAATCAATTTGCTTGTCAAGCGACGAAAAGTTCGGACGCTTACAAATAGTGTTTGAGCACTCCTAAACGTTGTGTAAATGATAGCATCTGTTGAGACAGATTATTTTACTACCGAACTTCTTACTATTAATTATTTTGAGGGACGTAATATTGTTTAATAGTATTTTTTATAAGAGAACGGGCAAACGTTAAGCTAGCGCGTAAGACCTTTCCACCGCATCTCCACCTATCAGCAAGTGGAATCGTGGTCAAGCGCTAGTTTATCCTTATATTTATCCTTACATAGTATATAACAATAACGCTTTTTTATGTTTGTCCCTATATATGCTTGAATCTTAAAAAACTACGACGATTTCGATGCGTTTTTTTTAAATAGATAGAGT
>QDHC01000893.1:462876-473335 GCA_013186455.1 Papilio dardanus tibullus | reverse complement strand
TATGTGTATTCACGCAAAATACGCGCTAGTCGTGGAGTTGCGGAAAATGGAGCCCATCATAGGTCGAAACCTTGAACCTTTTTAACCTAAGTCAATCTGTTCTGAAAACCTTGTTCTTGCTTGCCTTTACAGTAATCTAAATTAAAAAACTTACCTATCTTCTCTTATCCTTGCTTACCTTTCTAACATAGCAACATTGATCTTTCTTACCATTTAATTCTAGAACGGTTAACTATTTTTTTCCGATAAAATTTTGTAATATAGATTACAGTCTGAAATAGGACTTGGCCGCGAACTTCTTTTTTAATTTTCCTTAGACGGAGTCGTGGACATAAGCTAGTGAGGTTTGTATTATAAAATAACTTCTCACTATGTTTACTTTTAATAATAAACAGAAGAAAGAAACTTGATGTGCAGTAAACAAAAAGGAAAAAGCGTAAACGAGTTCAAAACTTTGTAAAACAATTTGGATAGGTTAATAGAGTTTGGAAGTTGTTCATTCAGAACACTGAAGGGAAAGAGTATTATGTGTTTTGTTGGATTAAAAGTATTATTTACTAACTTTGGCGCGTCATTACATTGCTTTCTCTTAGCTTACTTACTTCATTTTTCTTTTTCTCACCTTTTTAAAGTTTGAAACGTGATATTAAATAACTTACTTATAAATATAAAACCATCTTGTCATGATGTATATCCGAGATAAATAGCGAGACTGATGAACGGATTTTAGTAACTATGTTAATATCCAACTAAAAGGCAGGATAGATGACTTTGTACCTAATGAAGAAAACAAGTTTCCATGGGAAAATTTATTCAATGAAAGCATAGATTAAAAGAAGCAGATGAGATATGACATTTGTCATACTAAGAGCGACTGAGACACATTTATACGAATTACACGTAACGTGACAAAGACAGTAATATAGATCTTCGGTCTCTTTTTCCGTATACGATTTTGTTTGTTTGGGTCTGGACACTTGGAGCGCCACGTGTTTGGGTCTTGTTTCCAGCAACAAGACCCAAACAAATGTGACATATTATATAGTATTGTGGCGCTCCAAGCGTATTTCCTTTGAACTAATTTTTATACGTCCCAGGCAAAGGCTTCAAATATGATATTATTGGTTTAAAACCGTAAAGTAATTCACACACAATATACGCATGATGTAGTCCAAGGCATTTTTGTCCCTCAACCCTCCTACTCCAACGGCTACCTCTTTAACTTCAATATTTTTAAGTTTTCACGTGAAGTCGTGGCGAAACGCTAGTAATACAAACTCTTACACCTCTCTGCGTCGACTCAATAACAAATTGATTTATTATAAACGGTTATTACTTATCCAAATTCACAACAAACATTCTGAACGAGTAACTTTTTTGTAATTTAATCTCGATGTGATTTGCAACTGTAGACCTTAAGCACTTAGTAAAAAGTCTCTTATTTCTTTGCTTTTTCGAATAATGATGTGAAATATTGAGTTGTTTCTTATATAACCGGCGGCAACGGTTATTACGTTATGTAGGGAGGTTCACGCCTCGCTGAATAATCAGCATCTATCGAATTTGCTCAAGCATAACAGTATTTATATTGATAACTGTTACCAACATCTCCCTAGTTATCAAAAAAGTTGTACTGTCGTATCCACTATCGAAACACCTGTACAAAATAGATTATTATAACGGTTATTTTTAAGAATAAGACCCACGTTAAACGCTTCACATACTTTGTTACAAACCGTCAAACAAAAGAGTAAAGCCGTTCCAAATTCAAAGTAACTTACTACAAATTGAGATATAATTTTGTAAAGAAATTAATTTAACTGTTCAATGATTAAGTTTTCAAGAACAAAGGTTCCTTTGTAATGAGTTAACTATAAAATTACTGAACCGATTAAAATTGGTTATTATTTATAAAATGATACTATCATGCAACACAGGTTATTTTTACCTTAAAGACAGAGGAAAGCCTAAAACACTCATACCTTACTTCTTACTAAAATTATAAATGCTGTTATTTTATAAATTTTTTTATATTATAAAGTAGCAAACAAACAAGCAACCACCCTGTTTCGCCGAAATAGCGAAGCGTCCGCTGCCCATAGACATTTGCAAATGCAAATGCGTTGCCTACTCTTAATCTACTGAGGAGGAGACGCACAGCAAAAGGATAATTCCTCTTCCAATATGTCCCCTTCCCCACCAAATCTCTCTTTTCCTTCCGATCATTTCCTTTAAAGAAAAGGATAAGAAGTGAAATTGGACTAAAATTAGTCCTCCGGCACAACACTCATCAGACGAAACACGGAATAGCTTCCATTTGACGTCTGTCTTCTGTGTTGTCGTGGTATTTCACCGGGCGAGCTGGACAATTCGCGCGAAGATATTACCGGGCTCTACCACTGTTGAAACTCTAACTCTACTAATGTTACGATGGATGAATGGATGTTTATTTGAAAGTATCTCCGAAATGCCTTAACGGATATTGGTGTTCCGTATAGACGCAGAACGCAGTCTGGAACAAGACAATGGCTACTTACTTTTTTAGTACAGACTAAGTCGTGAGCGTTTTCTAGTTACCGTATATTTGTGTGATTTATATTTGTGTCATATTTATTGAGTCAGCACAAATATTAAGCATTAATTATCCTTGTTTAATATATGTTGTATTTATTTAGTTCGTCTCTTGGACCTACATGTTCTCGGAAATATACGACAGGTCTCTTGAGTGTATAAATGTGACCACATCTGGTTATTCTCACAGGCTTTAACTAACGTACACATTTCTTACAAGTAATTGCTCGCGACATTTACTCCGCGGAATTTAAAAATATTACTATGTTACTCAGTGATAAAGCCTTCTAATGGTGAAAGATATTTGTAAATCGGCCCGGCAGTTTTTAAGTTAGTCGGTCCCAAAGTTCTGTCACTGGCACATAATTTTTAAAATTCGAACATGATTTTATGAAAATATTATTGCATTCTTTTTTTGAATATTTGACAATTATTCTAAAACAAAAAGCAATCATTTGCCGCGCTTTTTCACGATGGAGTGGACGTTAAAAGAAAACCTATATTTTTATAAATTTACTACAGATTATGCTGGAAAAGTCGTTATGAAAAATTATTATCAATGACTACTCAGTGTTCAAAAGTCAAACAAAGCAATCAGTCAAGGAGTTTAGGGCACAGGTACAAAATGTTATAAATATGTACATATACAATCGAATAGAATTACCCTCAGTCGGACAAAACGTATAGAAATGTATTTTTCTTTGTATATTCCAAAGCCAAACAACTCTTTGGTTTCGCATAAAGAAACACTCAAACGTCAAATATTGCTTTCATATTGATCAAAGGCCTCGTTGAAAGTGAAATGATACTCGACCGCAGCCTCACATCTGAGGTCCTATTATAAGTACATCTGTCCTTTCTTTACAAGTTTTCAACATGGTAATTAATCAAAAATATATTCTTTAGCCAAAGTTCCTTCTTTTAAATCTTGCTTCTTTCTCTTACCAATATTATACATGCGAAAGCTTGGATGGATAGTAAATGGAAGTAGACATTTGTTTAAATGTACCTCCGTAACGGCTAAACGGACCTCGGTGATATTTAGCATAAACGTAGAACATAGCCTTGAAGAACACGTACGCAACTTATAATTTTTTTTGAAGACGAGAGTCCCGGGTGATACCTCATTTTCATATCTCCCATCCTTGAAAAAACACTTAAGTATACCATTAAATTAATACGTAAAGTAAAAGCAAATATTTTTATTAAGAACATTTCGAGAGCATATGTAAAAGACATAGTAATAAAGTTAATACAAATATGAAACGCATAAAGTTATTTAAAAAAAATGCTGTGATTATTAAATATGATCGAATTTCGACCAATAGTCGAGCATTAACTCCTTTACAACTATATGATGTTATGAGAAATTTATAGCTAAGTTATATTGCTATCAATGAAATGTTTTGATAATTAAGTTAGTGAGTGAGCATTCAGTAAGTACATTTCAGCCGCTTGGATAAGCCGACCCTTGGGAAATTTAAGTAACTTCACAGGAGAGATTTTGTCGGGGAAAAATATACGCCTAAAGCTTGTACAAACAAGATAAAATAAATAGGGAAGTGAGCACTGAGAGTGCGGAAATATAGCTTTTATTAATTTGTATTCATACCGTTCTTATTTTTATATCGTAAACGGGAAAGATTAGTATTTTTATATAGGAGAGGACAAACGAGCAGCGGATCAACTAAATTAAACAGTCCGACGCCCATGGACATCTACAACGCTAGAGGAACCACAGATGTATTTTTGTATGTGTTGAAATAACTTAAAAAATACAGGGTTGATTTATAAAAATCTTTACCGTTAAAAAGCTACATTATAATTGAGTATCTTACTATCACTGATGATTTTATTAACTCCAAATGTTATTGCAAATATTTTTTTAAAATATTTTCCAATAAAATTCTACTTACTTTTGCAATTTTTATGAATTCAATATAAAAGAGAGAATTCTTGTTAATAAATTGAACAGAAACTCGTCATGCCGATAGAACGAACTGTATTTGAAGAATTTTTGGCCTTTAGATAACTAAATTGAATAATATTCAATTAGGCTCCAATCAAATCAAATAAAAAAGCACTATTTTTTATGACAACATTCAGCAATAATTATAGGTACAGTCAAGTCCATAAATATAATGACAGATATAAAGAAACTCCAAAAATAAAAAAGCTTACAAAATCAAAATTACTTTTTCTATTGGTTTAAGCGAAGCTATTTTAATTGTTAAATGTTCATGTGTACGTAAGGCCAGCAACAAACGTTCAGTTTTCTTTAATTGTACAGTTTTAACTGTGCAGTTAAAACTGAGGTACATTCGTCAATTTGAACTGCGTAGTCGAACTGTGCGTCTGTAGTTGGCTTAATGGTAAGATTCCATTAGCTTAATACATTTTTGCACATCTTGTCTTTGTCTTTTTTAAGGGAGTGAAAGGGATGACAATATTTTATACAATTGTTTCGACAATCGATGAAACTGTAATTAGAATGTTTAATACAACTTAAATTATTTCTTTGTAAATGGGGACTTTCCACTTGTTATAGTTACAAATTAAATTGTTTTTGTCCGCTCACAACACTTGTTTTTGAGCTTTTAATTGTTGTTTAATCGCAAGTAACAAAGGAAAGTTACAGTCGTTTTAATTATAAATACCTTACAATGAATTAAATCGAAATAATTAATTAAGGGTCTCCTTTGACGAAATTCATTCTCTTCAAATAAATAATAAAGTGTACATTCGGACGTGATTGTAATTAAACGAAATACAAAATCATTTTTCGTGAATATTTTTATACAAATAGATATACATATTTTAATTACATTTATTAAATAACTCGCTGTCGTCCCCGACTCTGTTCGCACGGCATTAAAAAAAACTTAGTAAGAAGCCAATTTCTTCTAGACATTGGCACAATTAATCGAGACCAAGCCGTTTTGGAGATACCTACAAACAAACATGGCTAGAACCGGTTCAACCTTTAGTTTCCGTTATTTATTTTTAATCACGTTCAAACTGTTATAATATACACGCATAAGAGCATACTTAGACAGTTGATACATACAAAACGCCCTGCTTCACTCAGGCAACAATCAATCACACATGGTCGCTAAATGAATATCCATTACCTCCGTCTACCTCTTAGTAGTTGTGCACTACAAATACAGGTGCTGTGGCACAACCTACCCTGAGACTACGCATGTACAAAAGGTGGCGTAATATTGTAATGATATGATAAAGTGGCACTTACCAACTCGATGACCTGTTTCACCGCCTGTAGGTGCCTTGTTATTCTGTCAGAGTCAGTAAAGTCAATAGTGCTCAGTCCAATAGTCAATAATCCGATAGGCACCATTTTCCGCAACTCCAAGACTAGCGCGTATTTTGCATGATTTCATACATATCTTTGAATTTATTCGCCGATATGTGCAGGTTGCATCACGATGTTTCCCTTCACCATAAGAGAGTCTGAGAGCTAAATACGTACATATGAAAATCGAAAAACACATTGGTACATGGCGAGATTCAAACTCGGAACCTGCAGTTTACAAGTCAAGAGCTAAACCCCTGAGCCACCGACGACGCTCCGTCTATCCCTTTCAATTTCGGAGGTGAGTTATGTTAATTAAAAAATATTCAACAATACAGTTTACGTCATCATATAAACATGTTCCGTTACCGAGCGCTGTATAATTGAGTATTTGTGCACTTCTCACAAATTGGATATTGAATTTCAATTTTATAATTACGTGTTCGGTTATTTTGTTTTAAATTAAAGTCATAACTTGAATTTACTTAATTATTACCATTCCTACTTTATAACAATAGTTTATTCTGAGGTACAAAAAACTGTCGAAATTCGTAAGATAAATTAACCGGGGTGTTACTAAAATCTCTCGATTCGACCCCCTTGGGGGGTAACCCAAGGTACATGCGCTACGAAGCAATTCGATAGCGAGCATCAAAAAAGTATGTAACTGACACTGACGTTCCATATCTTTCACGCACAAGCACATGACTTTTGTCAGTTTTATACATTTTTGTCGATTCCATCAGCGATAACGCCAATCGAAAGATACTTTAGTAGCCCCACAGGTCCTCTAGAGTACGAGAAGTATAGTTTTTTAAAGTTTAAACAATTATAGTCACCATTATTATATGTTTAATGGCCTAGTCTGATTCAGCAGTCACAATTTTATAGTCATCTAGTAGATTTTTCAAACTAAATACTCTAAAAGTCTCCAGTACTGATCAATAAATGTCTAGTACATAGTAATTGTAACAATATAACGTTTTGATGAAGCACAAGACAAGATTAATTTGTACGAATTATTTGCGATAGAAACCATTCTCCAGCATTAAATTTCTAACAGAAATTAGTCTTGAAAGTTACCAGCTGACAAAAGTTCTGGCAGCGCCTGATATTTATCTTATTTCAATAACGAACAACAATTACAGATATAATCTATACTAATATTAAAGACAGAAACTTTGTATTTTTGAATTTTTGTATTTTTGTATGTATTGAAATAACTCACTGGGCCGATTTCACTATTCTTTTACTTATAGAAAACTACATTATCCCCGAGTAACATAGGATATTTTGTTTAATTCCACGCGGACGAAGTCGCGAGCAACAGCTAGTTTAATAATATTTTTATACTTGAACAACAACTAAATTTAATAATAAGTACTAGAAGATTGAGCTGCTCAATATTTTTCTTTGTTATTTGAGTTTTATACATACCGGTTACGGCAAAAGTTTAATAAGTCGATCATTGTTTATTTCGACTATTCATTTGGTAATTTTGTTGAGTTAAAATTATATTTCGGAATATTTTCCTACAGAGTTGTACAACAACATAACTCACGCCCGTAGCCCAGAGGAGTAGTCAGAGACAACGGACTTCCATTTGGCTCGATCCTGACACACCTCTGTCGCTTAATAGAGTAAACATTTTTAAAGATTAAAATTTTATATAGATCAAATAAATAACAAAAATCCCGCAATCCCATTCACTTTATATGTACGATACAATCGTCATAAAATTTGGGTCATTCGGTAAACACGACCTTTTATAGAATTATTGGCAATACCATAAAGGGTCGCATTTAGACACAGAAATATAAATAATACATATTTTTTTCATGCCTCTGAATCATTTCAAAGATTATAGAATCAGATTATTATATTATCCACTATATGAAATAAACGATTCGTTATTTTGAAGGACCTACGCTATCTTTATTTTTGATACCATTATTGCCCTTATTAAGTCCTAGTCGAGATTAACAATATGGCGTCAGACCTTCATTTTCCTCCAGATGTTATTTAAGTATTCATTACTATATTATTTGTTCTCGAAAACCCAAAGAACCATTCCATCTATCAAGATTCGATCACAATCATCTAAGTATTTAAAATCAAAATGATATTTGCATATAAATAGCATGATACTTTTAGAGCTAAGGCAATATAATTTGGCTCAATAGTAATCTCTAAGTAATTTAACAAATATCCCTCCTTACACGCGTGACGGCGAAACTTTTTAATTCCCCTCGAGATGTGTCGCTTGAGTTACAAACTTTTACCTTTTACGTCGATACATCAAGTTATTGACCATGAAATTGCTTTAAATCTTGTCGTACTAACTTTATAAAATACACACGTGCTTAATATACAGTCAAACCTGGATTAGAGAGAAACCTCTATTAGCGAGACAAATATCGCGGTCCCTTGGACTCCAGGTTCGACTGTAATGTGTTATTTTAGAGGACAGTAAGGGCTATCGCATACAAGGTTGTCAAAATTCACGATTATAGCTCTAAGTGGCTTTCGTAATCAAATCTTATAGAGGTTCGTACACAGGTGCGTCGCTAATATACGGATTGCATTAGGTAAGCCGCTTTACGCACCAGGATAGTATTTTAGTCGAGTAGCAAGTTTTTTTTTAATTTCTTAAGTAACTAAACGTGTCCGAACAGCAACATTTTAATGGAGCAGATTAGTAAATCCTTAGTTTGGATACTTGCTACTTGCTACTCCCCTAATATACCAGATTTTAGATCTAATAGTTAGATATAGAAATCGCTCGATAGGCGGAGACGCGAGGCTATTTTTTCTTCCTCAAAGGCATTCATCTGAAAAGGTACGCCATTATTCTACATAAAGTTTTTCTTAGTCAACGATAACAAATCTTATTGATATAAGATATTTTTAAAACAATAGAAGTTTTCAAGTTTATAAGGAAGAACCAAAACGTTCTGTTATAATATTAGCATAATAAACTTTATAAGTAAGTTGATTGAAACAATACAAAATTACCGAGAAAATTAATATTTTTGAACTTCTCGTGAAGTATAATTGAATCTTTGCGAGTATTATAAGCCTTAATAATGTCTAAAGTCTTTTACCCTTTTATTTAAAACAGAATATCATTTAATATTGTTTATATTATACAGTTAAGGACATTTATTTCTTACCTGTTTCAGGCAAATTACATTTGATACTTTAACTGCAAATAAGTCAAGAGCCTGTCACAATTTACATATGCAAATTAAAAAGCGATATTGCCACGGTAGACATAAGTGAAACTAAAATAATAGCGTCCTTCTTTTATACCGTTTTCTATCTCCATGTCGTAAACTCAAGTAGGATTTTTTTTTTAATTTATATATTATTTGACAGAACCAACCGATACCGGGCTGGACATCCTTGTTTGACTACATCTATAATTATTATATCTAGAACTGACTATATCTAGAATTTTTTAAGTCAATTTTATGGAAATAATCTAGACACAAATATATTAAAAACATTATATTGTATATTATATTTCTGAAAATATCATAGTAGGTCGTCGAACCCTTAATCCGAAACGTAAGATAGTTTAGGATTCCATCGAGCTATTCCTTTGTTGCAAGACAACTAGAGAAATGTGTATGACCTATCGAAATAAATATAACAATTCTTATTTCATATTGTGAAAAAGAAACAAGCAATAATTGTACTAATATATTGATTTCAAAAGTTTGGATGGACGAATGTATTTAGTTACCATATAACTCTAGAACAGAGGAAGGCCAAAGGAAGCATGGATAGATTTTGTGAAAGAAGACATACTAAAAAGGGGTAAATTCAGAAATGACAGCTGATAGAGAAGTATGGAGGAGAAGACATACTGTGCCGACGCTTCTTAGGGACAAGGACAGGATGATGATGATAACTCTGGAACAGCTGCTTGTTTGGAACGGAGTTATATTATACTTCAGGGTATATCTAACACGAACGATGCCGAGGGATAAAACTATTGTTATGTTTTATAGTACAATTTAAAGTATATATATTTACAGTACTTATAAATGGGATTTACATACCCATTATCTCAGTTATTGCGCAAATAAGCCTTTTCATAAAGGTCTCTCGCAACGGTTTTAAAAGGCTGTTCTATGGTTTTTATTATCGTATTTTATTATAGCTGTATTTTATAAATATTCTCATAAACTGTAATATAATTCATTTATTACTTGTATGTACAATAAAACATAATCTTTGATTTCATACATGCTTAGGGTTTTATAAGGTTGATTTTCTACTGTACTACATTGTGTAAACGACATTGTGTTGTATAAAAAAGATATAGAGCTAGTAGTATGTTATTCAGGTTTAAGAGGAAAATACAGAAGTACAAATTAACAGTTGTAGAGTGTGCTTTAACATTGTACGAAAGTTCACTTGCGCATTTGCGGCCTTATAAAATACTAGCTGTTGGGCGCGACTTCGTCCACGTGGAATTAAATAATATAGCCTTAGTTACTCGGGGATAATGTAGCTTTCTAATGGTGAAAGAATTTTTGAAATCGGCCTAGTAGTTCTTGAGTTATT
>QDHC01000893.1:420858-443073 GCA_013186455.1 Papilio dardanus tibullus | reverse complement strand
GGAATGGTAGAAAAGGATGCTAAAATGTAAACATAAGACGAAATGACAACGGTGGCGATATTTATTGGCAGCTGAAATTATAAAAACGCGATATTAAACGTGTTGATTTAAGCCTTATCAAGGTCGATTAAACTTAAACAACGCAAAACGTAAGCGACTGCTAATTAATAATTGATTTATTTATAATCGTTAATTGTTTACTGCAATAATTATCACTTATGTGTATACTTTTCCCAAACTACCGTAGGAAATTGTTTCCAAAATACGAAAAGAGATCACACGAATTCCATGCCACTGTCTGTAGTAGTATGTAGTTCGACCCATGATGAAAATGGAACCCCATTTTCCGCAACTTCACGACTAGCGCGTATTTTGCGTGACTTCACACATATCTTTGAATTTCTTTGCCAATATGTGCAGGTTGCATCACAATGTTTTATTTACATTTTATTCACATGACAGCACTATTTTTATTCTCTAAACATCTTTTGACATGTGGCCCCTTCTCGGGTAAAATCCACCTTCAACCTACATTATTATAATCTTAATTGCCAAACATTAAAGTTACGGTAGCTGATTACACGCTAATTAACTTTATGATATTTAAATATAAAAATTACATGCAGATCTCTTATCAATTCCTTAATTGTCGAGTTTGTTTCCATTGTTAAGTCAATTGTGACGCAAACAAGTTGGTCACACATATTTACCATAGTTTATAGTTATATTACATTGATTATCACGTATGTTTAATCATAGTCTAGTAGTATTATATATTCCTAATTCTATATGTGTATACATGAAGCATGTACAAAATGTAAACAAGATACTAAAATGTAACTAATATGTATACAAATGGGAAAGGATTTGATTTTTTGTTCCGGATTAACTGAAAAACCAGTGAAGTAAAGGAAATTCTTCTACTAATGTAATGAATGTCTATACCAGAGTAACAAGGTCATTTTTTTATTGGTTCAAGTAAAGCTTGGGTAAGCTGTTAAGGTTTCATTATATGAAACTTTAGTAAGGTTTAATAGGACATACAACAATGACAGATGGCACATTCTACAATTGCAGTCTGTGTAAATATTACACTGTATTTGAAAATGTGGCTGTTGATTTCAAGATATGCAAATAGTTGCCAATGGTATATGCAAATTTTAAAATGCAGACGTAAATGTTCTTTTCCTTGAATCAAAACAGACAATGCTATTCTAATAATAAAATTGTTAAAATTAACTCACTAGTGTAATCAATTAAATTGTTGTAGCAAAAACAAATACTTTTCCTCTTAAAAGTACAGTTATGAACAAAATTTGCTAAACAGGATAACTTACGTAATTTTTTAATTTTACTTTAAAATAAAGGATACAGACTGATGTCATTTATGAATTAAAATAAGCTTTGTTCTCATACAGTAAACATAAAACCAGAAAGTATTTAGGTATTAAAAGAGTTGCAAAAAGTTGAGCACTAATTAAACAGCTGTACAAACATATACTCATCTCCTTCACTTTTATAAAAAAAACAGAGATAGCACTATGTATTCAATAGGAAACCCAAACTTTTTAACTCTATTTTCTAGGTTAATACTGCTTTATTCCGAAACGATAATCAGCATTATTACTGTTGTACTTTCTACATTTGGTACTAGTACATTCAAAAAAATTATTCTAAAATACAGAACATTCTTGTTCCTGGTACTTCTTATGATACATAAATTGGTCCAATGAGACCTCTGGTCTATCTTATTTAGTTCCGAGTGTCCTCCAGTATTGTATAATCGACGACTTATTGGTCCTTGTTTATCGCAATACTTTATACATTTCTTGGAATAAGGGGCATAGAGATTTTGGCTGAGATAACAGAGGATAGTGTAACTTGGAAGAAAAAATATAGTGCACCTACAGGAGTAGGATAAATTATCATTAATTAATGTTAAATAACTTACCTGATTTACGTGGTTGTACTTGTAATAAGTAAAGCCAGTCTATAATTCTGGATCTTAGTTCAAGTGATATTGATGTAATTGAACCTAACACATCCAAACCAGCGACCGAAAAGTATGCTATTGTTACCCTGTAACATAACATTTGAAAATATTAAATCTCCATACAAGAAATTTAACCATATTCAAGGGTAACTACCCACAGGAACTGAATTAAGAAACATGTCCCAATTGTAAAGAACTACTAGAATTTATATTCACCAAGAAATAAGATTCCAATATCTCCTAATCTTTGAACTATTACAATAATTCATTTTCACCTATTTAAGGTAACATACTATAACATACCTCGTCGAATCATGGGAAGACAACGAGGATGGCAGGATATTAAGAAATCTCATAAAGTATTTCACATGCTGCCGATGAGCCAATTCCTTATTCTCTTCATTGATCATTTTTATTTTTTTTTTTCAAAAGTGAAAGTCACAAATTCTGATTTTGAAATAAGACACCAATATTTTTCTTGTCCGCTTTGCTTAACTTTATAACATTCTTTGATCAAGTGAAAAAATTTAGACGAACATTGTCTTATAGGCTTTATAAATAGTGTGACTATTTATTCTTCCAAGAACCGATAGTTTTACGACATTTGAAGTTAAACCAAAATCACAAATGTCACTCTTTAAATATAAAATTCTGACAGCCATGTGTCAGACCGATCAATCTATTTTGACATTTCAGTATTGCTATAATTTTCTAGATCAATTTTTATTATTTTTCACGGTTAGATTTCATAATAATTGAAAAAAGTATGTTCAAGTTTATAAATACATGTCAAGTCTTGAAAAAAATATTTCACTTCTATCTTATTAACTAATTAACTTGGAGAACCTCAAATTATTCAAAAAATATAAAGAATGTGTGGCAGCACCAGATAACACAGACAAACAATTTTGATAGTTGTTTTTGTCACCCATTTCTATTTGTTGTCTACTAATTTATGGTTCTTTTTCATGGCTGACGTTCCAAGGAGCTAACCGGAGTCATGAAGGTTTATAAAAAGTGTTTTTATTTGAAAAGTCCCTTGAATGATAATAAAATAGAAGTGTTAATATAAAGTTCGTTTCCTTACTAGTTCATTTAAAAGGCCATATGTTTATTTCGTGATGTGATTTTCAAGAATAATGTGGATAAATATTTATGTTCTGTGAAATGAACATGAGTGTTCATTTCAGTTTTTATTTAAGTGTTCCCCTAAAGTAGCGTCACCGCTCTTATCCTCTATATAGTCAAACTTAACTACTTAACGTTTTCTATTTATGTTTTTAGTCGTGCACCGCTCTAACCTATAATTGTTGTTGTAGTTAAACGTCTCCTACCCGGTAACGGGATGTCAGAAGTTATTCGAGGTGGTGGACGAGCACAAGCTCCGTATCTTTTATGAAAAGCGCATGGGCGCTGAAGTTGAAGCTGATCAACTAGGAGATGAATGGAAGGGCTACATCTTACGCGTTGCCGGCGGTAATGACAAGCAAGGATTCCCCATGAAACAGGGAGTTCTTACCAACAGTACGTATTATAATTATTTTTATACTTAATGTATTTTGTTTAAAATATTTTTAAAACTTTCGACTTATTCAATTGTTTTCTATATTTTAGGCCGTGTCCGTTTGTTGATGTCCAAGGGTCACTCTTGCTACAGACCTCGTCGTGATGGTGAGAGGAAGCGGAAATCAGTCCGCGGTTGCATTGTTGACGCCAACTTATCTGTTTTGGCCCTAGTTATTGTCCGCAAGGGTTCCCAGGTAAATACATTTTTAACTTTTGTAAATTTTCACCACCCCTGTTCTTACTGTTTCTCAGATCAGCAAATCTGAGTAATTATATGCGGCAGGGCATAATAAACATGTGAAATACATCCTCATGCCTTGTTAGGCATGGGCTATATTTTACATTGTACAAATACACTAACTAATCAACTATTTTATTATATTAATGTACTAATACATATTAGACCAAAAGTCCATTTCAGTATGTCCATAGTCAATTAATTTCTCATGTAATTTTTTAAGGAAATCCCCGGATTGACAGACGGTGAAGTCCCTCGTCGCCTCGGACCCAAGCGTGCATCCAAGATCCGTAAACTGTTCAACTTGACCAAGCAAGATGATGTTCGTCGTTATGTCGTCAAACGTCTCCTGCCAACTAAGGAAGGCAAGGAAAATGCCAAGCCTAGATATAAGGTAAGTTTATATATAACAAATAATTGTGCTTCTAGGAAATGGGTGGTATTATACTGTACCAAAAGAATCTCGAAAATTTTTCCATAGTTTATATAGTTCCATATAAAGTACACCCTTTGCAATAGTCCAACCAAAATGTCTATTTTATGTAATATTGCTAATAAAAGTAGTAACTAAGTTCAATAATAGAGTTTAAGTATTTATTTATTGTTGTTAAATTTTCAGTAGTATGCTTTATGCTTCAATTTCATATTTTTTCCCTGATAATTATTGTTTGTTAGATTCAAAGTCTAATGAGCAGCACAATCAGGGTAGAAAAATGGCACCGAGCAGAAGATTCCGATTTTTGTCTGTCTCTTTTACAGTGTGCTGTACAAACAAAATTTTGTAATACATTTAGACTGATTCTGGAGTCACACTGACTCACAAAATGTATTTACTTCCATAATCAGCATTATCATCAAGCCACTGCTAGACTTCTATAACAGCTATAAGTTATTTTAAACACCTTTGTTTACATACTAAAGTTGACAGTTATTACCTACTGAGGGTCAGTGTGATTTTAAAACCCAGCTTCTGTCAAAACATTTTCTATTAAGTCATAGGATGTTGATCAGTTGCTGTACAGTTAAAACTGAACCTATGTATGAGCTTATTAAGGTGATAAAAATGCTTGTAGGCTCCCAAGATCCAGAGGTTAGTGACCCCGGTGGTGCTGCAGCGCAGACGTCACCGTTTGGCTCTGAAGAAGAAGCGCCTGGCCAAGCGCAAGACCTCCGAGGCTGAGTATGCCAAGCTTCTGGCACAGAGAAAGAAGGAATCCAAGGTAAGGATTATTAGAAGATAAATATGGCAGTATTTTCAAACCCCACTCAAACATTTAAGAGGGTCTTACATGTTCACGCTTAACCTCCAAATTTTACGGCGATCTCGTTTACTTCTCATAACACTTAGATTTTAAGTGGTGCTTAAATTTAAGTGGCGTTTGAACATTCAGCCGTAAAGTTTTAAGTCAAATACAAATCTTTAGGTGTCTCCTTCCCCTAGATTTTTGGAACCCTTCTCCTTATTCTAGCACACATACATTTTTACTGCAGGTTAATATTGCTTTCAATAATATTACTTAATATTGGTACTATATGTCACAGGAGGTATCATATAAGCACAACTATTTGTGCCCAATCATACCTTCTGCAAGATAAATGGCTGTGTCTTACCCCATGGTGTATACTCAATATATGCTATGGTATTAAATCAGCTACAAGACATATAGAAAATATTATATCATACTGTGAAACTGAAAATAAAATTACAGGATCACTGTCTCCGATCATTAGACAGAGTTCGCGATAAATACAGAAATTTTTCTTCGGCGTAAGTCCGTTTTTATCGCGAACCGTTTTAAACCGATTCTAATGAAGCCTTAGGGTTATAAATCAAGTTTTATGATAACATGACATGGAGCTTACGACGCTAGTTTTTAAGTAATAAAAAACTGAAATTAAAAATGTTAACATAGGATAAGTAACAATCGTTTGAGATAGATTGTCTTTGTTAGTTGTGGTTTTCATTTGTCTCACTACTTGAAAAAAGGTGTTTTAAAATTATATTCATTGTCGCAGGTTCGCCGGCAAGAGGAGATCAAGCGCAGGCGATCGGCGTCGATGCGCGACTCCAAGAGCTCAAGCCACAGCGCTCCACAGAAGTAAACATACTTTTAAAATATAAAAAATGTAAAACCTGTAACTCATTTTCATTTATTAAATACCCATATTTGTAAAAAAAAGGCAAACTTAAAATCAATTTCATAACACTCAGTGCAAAGGTGTGGTGCGCAAGCCTTTTAACACATAAGTGTACCAAAATCTGCTAATTTTAGTTAGAGGTAAAAACATTTTTAGGTTTCTATTGTAAGTTTGAGATAAAAGCTTATTTTTAAGTGTAAAATTTATTAAAATTATATCAAAAACGATTCACCATCAATAAATAGTATCAATGCATAGGCAGGCAATATACTCGTCAATTTGTTTTAAATATTGCGGTGCTTCAATAATCCCAACCCGACATACCGAGCCATCACTCTCAGATAAGATGGGTTCAGTTTCTTTCGCTTCCCAAGTAATGATTTTATTAATTTCTCTGACGAATCATCGAATGGCTTTTGATAATCAGATGCCTTAAAAAAAACGATTATATCATAAGCCTAATTTCTCTAAGCAGTTAATTATTTAATTAGTAAAAAAATCCTTACAGTTGTCTTTGCGATCCAACATAGTTCATCTAAAAGACCGTTTTCATTGGACTGCGACAAAAATGATATACCTTCGTTCTGAAAAAAAAAAAACAAAATAAACAATCTTTTTTTTAAGGGAACTATTTGTAAAAAGTGTATGTTTATTAAGTGAGTGTATTTTAAATAATTACGATATATTTCAAAGGTTTTTATTACATATTTAAAAAAATAAAAATCTTCACCTGTGATATGCACAGATTCTCTTTTTCAATAACTTCAATTTCCATATCGAGTTCAGCAGCTGTAGTTATTCTGTTCACTGCGATCCCTTGCAACAACATCGGCCGGAATCGTTTTAGGTTTCTGGTTTCCTTCTTGTTAGATAATAAGAGAATAAGGAGAGCCTGTGATTGAGTGATCTCTTTTATCCAACTTTTCATCTAAAATAAAAAAAGGAGGAAAAAACATTGAGGATTATGTAGCTTCTCTGAACTTGAAGGTGAGCGTTCACCTCAAAAGAGTAAAGAGCTAAGCGGAAACTGGGCGGATCTTTTGCGGTACGCGCTCGGCTTTATATGCATAAACTTTGGTTAAAACTTGCTGACGCTAGGCAGTTTTGTATTATTTACATTTACTATTTGCCTAGACAAATTACTAACGGGCGATATTCACAATCGTACAGTGACATGTTCAATCGGCTGATAGTAAAACTCCACTTGTATGAAATGTAAGCGAATATAAAAATCTCGTACCTCGGTAATAGACGATAGTATTGCTTTATCCGAATGGCCCATTAAAACTTTAGACAATGACTTATAACATCCAAGGGCATGAAAAAAATCGTCTAGATTTGTAATTTTATTTAAAGAAGTAGCACAACTTTCCTTTGACATGTTCGTCAGTGATTTGCACTTCTTGTGAAGCTTAACAAATGTTTTCTTGACGCATTTTTTTACAACTTCATGACCACCTTTATCATACTTTGGTATTCTTGTTTCAAAAGTTGTTTCTACCTCCTTCATTCTCTCATATGGTAGTTTACAAATTGATAAAGAGATTGAAAATTTAGGGATTGTATTAAGCGTTTGCCTTAACTCATCGGAAATGTCGATACAACAATTTGCAGGAATCAATTTTTTATTCCATCGACTTACTCCTAACATAAAATTATTAATTCCAGAAATTATTTTTCCTAAATTGTTTAACCCTAACGCATGGCTAATCGTGGTAAACGGCGGGGTATATGGCATCATTGCCGTACACGTGTTTATCATTGGTTTTATTGGTAATCTTTGATCATTTGTAATATGTGATATTGTTTCCAATTGAAATTTCAAGTAATTGCGTAAAGTTGGTGAGAAGTTTATTAGTCGTTTTGTTTCCACTTTATTTATCAATATATTATTACACCAACCCAAATTTGAAGAAATAGGATCGATTCTCTGATCTTTATCCGATTTGCCTTTTATCGGAAACTTTCCTGTCATTAATCTTTGTAATTCCCAACTAAACTGAATGAAAGGATAGAAAATAATCCGCGGTATTATTTGATTGGTTTCAACATTGAAGGGAGAATGGGGCATTTCTGTGAAAGATTTATCTTTCATTATTTGGAATAGAAATTTGGGCAATATACTGCATAACTGGGCAGGTAACATTCCGTTTTGTATTCTATCCTGACATTTGAACAGCATACTCTTATTCTCGGGTGCTAAAACTGACGAAAACGACGGAAGCTTCGAATTAAGAGAGGATTCAGACACGGAAGGTATGCAGATATCAAACTGTAACATGACATTCGTCAAGCTGTGGTGCACCGATACCAAGGTGCTGGTAATCATTTTCACGTCAACTTTTAGTGGCATCACATTGTGGTTGTCATCGAAACCTGGTATAGTTGAAGTTTCGGTTTCACTTGTAAATACATCTTGGTTAACATTTTCGTCTTCAGGGATTGTTTCTACTTTTGGAACAGGTATTATGACTTCTGTGCCTAGAATAATCGAGCATCGTTAGATTTTTTAAAGACTGACATGTTCGACTAAGGACGCTCTTTGGAATTTGGTATAACCTATTTAAAATCAAAAGTCTTACCAGAATGAATGTTTTCATTATCAATGTCATGCTGAGTATAATACATTCCTTTTTTAATTTTCTTTATAATGTTGTCAATAAAATCACTGGCCCATTTCGCTTTAGACCACGGATATTTGTTAGACTGAGGCTTATTAAAGTGAGATGTATTTTCGCATAGTTCTTTAAATTCAACTCCCCTAATCGGTTCCAAATGTATTTTGCTTTCAATATTATGTTTCATCGGTCTCAGGACATTGGAACGGTTATTGTTAATTACATTTTTGGGGCCTAAATTCCTTTGTGGTTTATTATAAATCAAATCTATCATTTTATCTTTGAATTGATTCAATACTTTCTTTTTCTGAGGTGCAGGTTTGTAAGGATTCACATTGTCTTTACCGTGGAAATTTGTTTTCGATTCCTTTTTCTTAGAAACAGCGCCATGCATCGCATTACCAGTGAAATTATGAAGAGGTTTACGATTCGCAATTTCATTAAGACAATCTTTTCTTGGAGGTTCATATTGGTGTTTAGGGGACACGGAATATTTGTTTTGATTTTCCAAAACCTTATTACCCTTGGACTCTATTTTATTTATCTTTGAATCCAGGATCCATTCCTTCATGTAAGGCCACACGTGTCGATTCAAACTATCATAGTGCGGGGGATCGTAATCAACGATACGAAAAGTAGAGCTAAGTTCGTCTTTTCCTAGTATAACAATTGGATATTTTAGGTTGACTAACCTTCTTTTAATTTCTGTTTGAGTTAATTTGGGAAATCCGTATTGTCTTTGATTGTTAGGTAGTTTGGAATGAAATCTGTTTTCCTTCATACTATTCCCTTTGTTATCTAACGTATTTTTGTTTTTGTCAATAATTTTGACTTCAGATACATTTTTAAGGACCGCTTTACTAGGAATTGATGATACAAATACATTTGAATCTATATATCTATTATCTTCCATCGAGGCATCATTTTGTATGTATTCTAACTTTTTCTCGGTTAAGGTTTCATCCTCGCTATTTGTATCATCAATCAATTCGATATAGCCGTCTTCAACTTCATTTGGTCGTTGGTCAGAATATGGAATCTTAAGTAAACCACTCGGTTGACTATTCACAAAGGTTTCAGCTTTATTTTCTATCCCACTGATATCAGGTGGTTGGTTGTTTTTCTTATTTACTTTCTGTTTATTGCACCTATGTTTGATTGCATTTTTCTTCGATATTCGAGAATTACGCACATTTGCTACTGGAAGTTTAGTTAATTCTTTAATATTTGCGTCACCTTTCCTTGATTTGATTCCTTGATTGACGATAGTAACTCTATCCAAGCTGGATGGTTTCGAACAAACGCTTTGTGGTTTACTTTTAATGTCGTAACTAGATATATAAGAAAATTCCTCAGTTGTACAAGTTTCAATGAGCCTGAAATTTTAAGAACATTACATTTTTTAAATAAATACAGCACTGCAACTTCTACTTGTTCACAAAAGTTTACGAGCTTTTGGCACCTTCTCTGATTATTACTATTAATAAACTATACATTATACAGCGGTAAGCAGAACCCTAACTATCTAGAACTAAGTGAACGTAAGTTAAATTTAGCTACCCTGTTTCTTTTTGGTTTTTTGTATAGTTTCCCTTTCTTTTAATTGTTTCAATGCTGTCTTCAGATAACCGTGGAGACGTGATGTAGGGAAATTTATTAATGTTTCTCAAAATCGCCCAAAGGTCACCGGGCTGAACGATTTCTCCCCTTTTTCTTGTTCCATTTATTTTTTGCATTTTGCTATTAATTCTCTTATCTTGATTAAGTTGCTTTTTATCTGATATCGTAGGGCAACATATTAGATCTCCGTTATAAAATTCAAATTTCTTCTCTTCTAAGTTAGGACGTCCGAATTTCGCGGGCCGACGTTTTCGTTTACATCTGCGGTTGTTGTCGACTCGATTGTGATACTCCGATTCATTCATGTCGCTAACAGTTTGTTGTCCATTAGTCAGCTCCTTTGATACTAATAAACGTGAAGATTTATCTTTCTTACTTTTACATTTATTCGCCTTAAATTCATCCGAATTTGTCTTATAAATTTTATACGCTTGGGAAAACGATGATGTGATATCATTAGGCTTCTTTTGAAAGATTTTCTTTTCAGTCGTTTTGGATATTATGTGTACCTTTGTACAATTTAAATAAGGGGACGTTTGTTCAGGGGAATTATTTTGTTTTCCTAACTTGTTTGAAAAAGATGAAATGCTTGTATTTTCACTATAGTTCATCGGAAGAATATTCGATGCATTATTATTTTTATTGAAAGCATAATTAGACAGAGTTACATTTTCATTCATTAAATTTTCATTTATAAAAGTTTTTGTAACCATATTAAAAACGTTATAGACTGCGATGTAGATTCTGAAAAAGGAGTAAGATTGATAGTCAATAACTTCAAATACAACATGTTTTAAAGGTGGTTTTAGACTGGTATACAAATGACCATTTGAATTTCACTCTATAGTAAACCATGTATCCTGGTTTTGCAGATCTGAAGGATTGTAATAAACCGAACTACCATGCCATTGCCTTTTAGCAGAAAATCTGCGGGCACTTAGAAAAATACTGTACACGATTGCCATACCTGTTTCGTCAGCAACTCGTTGATCGGAAGACGTACGGATACGTGTTCCGAACTTATTGAACGCTGATTCCCGAACCAAGCCCAAGAAACCTCTAATCTGTCTAAGTATATAAAATTCAACTTACTTGTCACAGTAATTTCGAAGTGTCTAAAATAGATTCGGATTATTTTTCACATGGAAACGACAACTAATTGTGACCTGAATGAAAAAAATATTTTCATTAATAAATATGAAAACAAAAAACCTACGCCATTGACATTAACAAACTATTCTAAACTTCCAAACAACGTCCCAAGATGTCTTTTCAGAAAAAGTAAGTGTGATATGCCAAGTATGTCTTTGTGTTGTTAAATAAACTTTTTCGTAAACATAGAGTTCCTTATGTAGATTCAATATTTCCTGTTTAATTATAGCGACCCATTCTTCTATGGTGTAGGAGGGGCAAAAAGTAAGTAATATCAGTCATCAAGTCTTTGGTGCCCTTGTCGCGCTGCAAAAAATATCTTTTGAAAGGTTTTAAAAGCTTTAAACTTTTTAGTAGGGTAGGAAAAAATATTTTCGACCAAATACTCTGTGGCTAAAAGCTTGCTGACAATTTCTATTTACTCTATGGCACTAGCTGTGTCAATGTCAACTTAGATAAGTCAAGTGCCAAATCAAAACAAATCAATTCGTCCTTCCTGTAATAAAAATTTAAAACATTTATAATTATGTCAACTAACAAAGAACTCAAAGTTGTACAATATGTGCCATTCAAATCTTTTGTACATCCTTCTTTTTGGCATAGTTTTACAGATATAAAATTGAATATTGATAAATTGGAAGAAGCCAAAAAATATATTTATGGGCGTTACACATACAGAGAAGATGTTGGATCGGTGTTCGAGGTGGATGGAACATCTTTTAACAAGTAAGTTAACTTACATATACGACCACTCCTAGGTATTGTACTTTACATAGAAGTACAATAAATGTTCTTTATTTTTGTTCGTTATAGACTTTTTTTGTCAATTGTTTTTATCAATTGTCGTCATAACCGGTTCACACATATTGTCACAATAAGCAGTTTCATTACCATTGCTAAGTCTCAATTTTTTTCTTACTTATCATTTTTTTGTTCATCATCATCATCATCAGCACCAGCACGCTATATGACCGAGGCGTCGGACCCTACCCTAAGTGGTGACTAGACCGTAGTCAACCATGCTGGCCCAAACACATAACTTTGAATTTCTTCGCCAATAGGTGTGTTTTTTATTGTTTTTCTGTTAATATTATTTTATAACCAGGGTACCAGAGACCGAACAACACTACATCAATGTAAAGGGAACATTAGTCAATGTTAATAAATTAGAAGACTTCAAGCAGTCGGATAAAAGTATTTTACTCAAAAACTTGGGAGAGGAAATTTGGTTGAATGTTAAAACGAAGACTTGGATAACTGAGCCCAGTAGTCTGATTAATTTCTTTATATATTCTTATTCTGTAAGTAATATTTAAGCTTGAATTAATACAGGTTATTGTGGGTTTTGAAAACATTCCAAAGGAGGAGGATAGGAGAGCCTATTCCAAAGAAAATAAGAGAGATGGATTTTTGTATTTGTACCAATGCTTAATATGATGGAAATGATTTAAGTTTCTAAGATTTTTTTAATATTTATAAATCTACTAGTTCATATGCCCTGATCTTTTTATAACCAGTGCAATTCTACAGTACCATTTCAATTATACCATTGAAAATATTGCTTCCAATAACATAACAAAGATTAAAACATAACACATGACAGGAAAAATTTATTCCAGGATCTCAAAAAGTACCGTTACTATTACTGGTTTGGATTCCCATGTCCGAACCAACCCACAGTGTACATAAATGACGAACCAGTATCAATAACAACAGTATTCAACGATCAACAACTCAAACAATTAAAAAATGGATTCAACAACCTTGATATATCCCAAAGAAATTATTTTACGATCTCGAAGAATACTGATATAGTCACTGTTGATAGTTTATCAAAAATCTTAGACCCAAAGAAAGAAGTACAAAGTAAAAACGAGGTTAATCTGTCTTTGACATACTTTGCTTTTACCGATCCAAGCAGTAGTACAAGTCCCGGTTGGCCGATGAGATTGTATATAGCTGCACTTTTAGACCATTGTCCTGATTTATATGATTCTGATATAAATATAATAGGATTGAGATGCGGTGCCAATGGAAGTTTCCAGAAAAGTCAAGTTTATAACATTAAAATACCTCAGGTAAATTATTTTAATGTAGTTTTAAAGGTAGATATGAATTTTCCGTGATAATTTAACAGTGGTAGAGTCCACTTCAACATCTTTGCACGAATTGTCCGTCTCGCCCTGTGAAATACCACGACCACACAGAAGACAGGCGTCAAATGGAAGGAATTCCGTGTTTCGTCTGATGAGTGTAGCGCCAGAGGCCTAATTTTAGTCCACTTTCCCTTTCCATCATTTTCATGATGGGGGAGGGGAAGTATAGGAAGAGGAATTATCCTCCTGTTGTGCGTCTCCAACACTGTAGATTAAGAGTAGGCAACACATCTATAATTGCAGATGTCTATGCGTAGCGGTGGATTCGCTATTTCAGCAAATCCAGGTAGCCGCTTGCTCATTGCCACTTTATACTATAAAAAAATTGAATAAAAGTGTATTTTTGGTATTTTTTCTTTCTTCAAACTATTTTATTAACTTCATTATTAAAAACTTATAAATTCTAAGTAAAGATTCAATTGTTTTGTCAGAAAGCAGAGACAAGCAAAGAAGGTGCAGGTTGGGTTGGTTGGGAAAGAAATGAAAAGGGTGCTTTATGTCCGAAATTAGCTGCAATGTCTTCATCAATGGATCCTATAAAGTATGTTATATAGTTTTGGTAGTTTTAACTTTTCAGCTGAAAAGAATTTAAAAAGTTAAAAAAAAATTTAAACATCTTATAGGTTAGCAGAATCATCTTCGGATCTAAATATGAAATTAATGAAATGGAGATTAGTCCCTGATCTCGATTTGGATGTGATGAAAAGAACTAAATGTCTCTTACTTGGTGCGGGAACTCTAGGCTGCCATGTTGCTCGGAATCTTTTGGTATGATTAAATATATTAAAATTGGAGATGAAAATGAAGTTAACCCTTAAATGGACGATTTTTGTTTCACGTTTTAAAAAAATATATTTGTGTAATACACATGTATTACAGTCTAGGTTGTGTAATGGTGTAATAAAAGTTGATTTCTAAAAATATTTTGTTTAAGAATGATAGCGCAATAGTGGAAGTGTATTCTATTTTTTACTTGAAACAAAATTGAGTGAATTACGGCCGAATTTACAAATGCCACTCAAATAACTAAGAGCGTCTTACATGTTAAGTCCAAATTAAACTTCAAATACTACGGCGAAATTGTTTAGTTTTGACGCCACATTTTAATCGACGCTTAAATTCGAGTAGCGTTTGAACATTCAGCCGTTTAGTTTTATTTGAGTGTGCAATTTGATTTTTTTTCTTAGGCTTGGGGCTTCCGTAATATAACATTTGTAGATAATGCCAAAGTCTCATATTCTAATCCTACGAGACAAGTATTGTATACACATCAAGACTGTCTTAACGGTGGTCAGAAGAAGGCAGAAGCTGCCGCCAATAACTTGAAACTCATTCTACCTACAGTTGTAAGTATAAGTTTTTATGAAGAAATAATATTATTGTAGTTCAATTATAACTTTTATAAGGGTAAAAAAGTCATCGATTAAATGTTAATTTCTAACCTAATAAAATAATTTTAGTTTAATATAAAATTATCTTTTACAATTTCCATTCACAATTTTTGTTATCTTATAATTTGCCTTGTAACGTTTTAAATTGTCGGAATTAACAAAATAACGGTTACACATATGTATGTGTAACCGTTATTTTCTTAACATAGTTAAAACTTTCTCCACTGTGTAGTGGAGAAAGTTTTTTTTAAATCTTTAATTATTATTATGGGGATTTTTGTCCTTTTAGGACATGTCAATACCATAGTGACTCCAGTGAATAGGATTTACGAAACAAGCTGACATAATAGATCAGTATTTTTTAATTTCAAATATTTCATATGATGTTTTGTTATTTTTTATTTTAGAATAGTAAAAGTATATTCGCTCATATACCAATGCCTGGTTATCCCATCGGTGAGGAATTAATGGATGAAATGCATAATAATGTGAAGTTAGTAACAGATGCGATAGTGGAGCACGATGTTATATTCCTACTGCTGGACTCTAGAGAGGCGCGGTGGCTGCCCACCGTTTTAGCAGCTGTACATGGCAAGGTAAAACGAACTTTTTGTATTAAAAAATAAATTATATTAAATGAGTAAATAATACGAATAAAAAGAGAAAACATTTGGAATGCTGAGACTTATTGAATTGTGAAAAATACTAGCTTATTATTTTGTGTTGACTATTAATTTATCTATACTAATATTATAAATAGAGAAACTTTGTATTTTTGAATTTTTGTATTTTTGTTTGTATTGAAATAACTCAAGAACTTGTGGGCTGATTTCAAATATTCTTTCACTATTAGATAGCTACATCCCCGAGTAACATAGGCTATATTATTTATTTCCACGCGGACAAAGTCGCGCACAACAGCTAGTTATTAATAATAGTAGTTTAAATAAAATAATAAAAAAATAGCTTCAAGTTTTTTCACTTATCCTTGCGACTCTACCTCCTATCTAGGTAGGCATACCCTAGGAGGTGGGGACCGGTGTAAGAGGAGTCACTCCTCTAAATGTAAATCTTCGACACTGTTACACATCTAGATTTGTGTATGTGTTCATTTCGTTCGCAGATAGTAATAAACGCCGCACTAGGTTTCGATAGTTACCTAGTGATGAGACACGGGGTGGGAGGGAGCGAGGTGGGCGAGGTGGGCGCGGGGGGCGAGGTGCGCGCGCGCAGCGTGCCCGGCGGCAAGCTCGGGTGTTACTTCTGTAATGACGTCACCGCACCGGGCAATGTGAGATATATCTCATTACTTTAAAACTAAATACAGTCGAACCTGTGTCTCGCTTATAGAGGTTTCTCTAATATGAGTTTCTCGGTAATGGTGTTAGCTCATCGGGAGTATAGAATGACTTGTTTATCCAGGTCTCGCTAAACCAGGTTTGACTGTATAAGTAAGTTTGTGTAATGTCTTGAAATTGTTCAAATAACGTTGTGTAGACTTTTTCTGAGCGCACGCTGGACCAGCAGTGCACGGTGGCGCGGCCCGGCGCCGCCGCACTGGCGGCCGCACTCGCTGTCGAGATGTTGGCAGCACTGTTGCAACATCCTCTACGGTAAGTACTCGTAAGTGGAGTATTACACAATTGTATACAAACACTAATATCTCTGTTTTTACAAAGAGAATAAAACATGGCAATATTAACACATCTAATTGTTAAGTAATCAATAAAATCATTGGTGTATATGTGTGAAAAATAAATTATGTTTGCAATTATATTTTAAAACAAGATATCGACCACAGACAGGCATGAAAAAAAAACATTTTACACACTTGTAAGTTTTTTTTCTCATCTTTGTCTATGTTTATCCAAAGTACATGCGCCACAAAACGATTCGATAGCGAACATCAAAAATTTATGAAACTAACAATGACATTCGATATTTTACCGTAACAAGCTACTTATCGAATGACATTGTCAGTTTCATACATTTTTGTCGATTCTATCAGCGATATCGCCTAAAGATACTTTGGATAGCCCCCTGAATACCCAATGTTATATTAATTAGGTCATAATTTGACAATATTTACGTTTACATTTAAAAATAATTTAATTTCCCAGTGTTGAAGCGCCAGCTGTTTATAATCCGGACGGTAAAGAGATAGATAATGAAGATAGTATATTAGGTTCGATACCACATTCGATTCGCGGCTTCTTACATTCGTACCAGACCGTGTTACCTACATGTACCAAATTCAAGCAATGTATCGCTTGCTCTGATATCATATTAAATGAATACAAAGATAAAGGAATTGATTTCTTACTAAAAGTATTCGAAAGTGGTAAATATTTGGAAAGGATTACCGGTTTGGAGGAACTACATAAAAGTGCTGAAATGAGTGATGTAAGTTGGTCCAATAGTGTGGGTAGTCAGAAATTATTTTTAAAATTTTGATTTCAATTTTAAGTTTAAATCTATAACTTTATATAAATAACATTTGTCCATGATTCCGTCGTATTAAAAAATATAGCCTATGTTAGTTATTCAGTGATAAAGTAGCTTTTTTATGGTGAAATATTTTTGGAAATTTGCCTTGTAGTTTTAGAGTTTTTTGAATAAATACAAAAATAAAACCGTATAGTAGATTAATCTCGGAAATAAAAAATTTACAACACTAACAGTTAAAAAAATATGTATTTTAGATGCTGGCAATCTCCGATGATGAAGACGAAGAAAATATAGAAAATGAATGATCTCAATTTATATAAGAGTACATAGGGCCCCATAGGGCATATATGCAAAGTGAGCAATGCACAAGAGCGCCTAAAAAAATTGAAAAAAAAAATAAAAAAAAACAAAACGAAAGTTCGGTTCTTTCCTTTATTTCCAGCACTTACCTGCCATAAAGATTATTAAAAATGCTTAAGAGAGGCAAAAATCCTTTTTTGCAGAGGCGCCAGTAGCCCTCACGGGGCCCATGAAAGTACATACCATTTTATCAATTGCATTTATGTTGTAGCTATTAAAAGCTTATGAAGCTGCTTTTTTGGAACTAAGCTTTACTGCATAATTAAAAATATTTTTTTAAATATTCGAAAAAAATATATTAATATTTATTCCATATCTATATAGCTTATGTATTGTTTTATCTATGGTATTATAATATAGTCGGACCTTGATAAGCGATAACTGGTTTAATGAGAAACCTCTATAAAGCCTTATTCGCACCAGAATAGTAGCATGTAGCAAGTGTCCGAACAAAGGATTTACTAATCTGCACTACTAAAATGTTGCTGTTCGGACATATTTAGTTACTAAAATACTATCCTGATGCGTATAAGGCTTAAGCGAGTCGTTGTATGTGCCCGAGGGACGATTTCCATAAGTGAGAAACTCGGATTAGATAGAAACCTCTGTAAGCAAGACAAATGTTGTGGTTCCTTTTGAACGCGTGTGGTCGCTTATCCAGATGACTGTAAATATAAAATTGTATGTTGAATTCATGCTATTTCTTGTTTCTGTGATAATGAAATAATAAAGAATTTAAATCAATCATTTTATTTCATACTGTTTTTTTTACTTGTGTCAGAAATAAAAAAAAAACATTTTAAAACACTATATTTGCTACAAAAACTAACATTTCAAGGTCGCATTCTAAGTATTATCGGTGGTAGTTGCTTCTTCTCCGACAAAACGATTTCTTTAACAGGTTTCGGTGGTTTTATTTTTCTTCCGTGTCGGCCATCTTTCCTCTTCCACAGTCCGGAGCGAGGCCTGTTGCCGAGCCATCTGTTCCTCTGCGGGGACCCTATCGGAGTGCTCCCGTGTTCCACGTTTGATAAACGTCCTGGAATATTAAGTAATTTTTAGATTTAGAAAGAAAATAATTTATGCAGTAGAAATGTAGTTCGACCCATGATGGGCTCCATTTTCCTTAACTCTACGAGTAATCAGTATTTTGCGTGACTTTACACATATCTTCGAATTTCTTCGCCGATATGTACAGGTTGCATCACGATGTTTATAATTTATATTTATTTATTAACTCTTAATGCTAAAACAAATAGTAAAAACGTACAAAAATAATGCTATGCGCATATAAGACTAGCTGTCGTTGTGCTACTTCGTCTGCGCAGAATAAAAAATAATTTTATTTGTCAAATAGTGAAATAATGTTTGAAATTGGTCAATTGTATTATTTCAATAAATACAAAAATACTTTTCCTATTTACAACATTCGTATACCAAAAGAGTCAACTTTATTATTTATACGCCAAGTAAATAACATATAAAAAAATACTATGTGGAGATGGGATGGGAAGCAATAGACAAAAAATGGTACAAAACTTTACTAAAATCGATTTTGTATAGTTTAAAAAACGATACTTACCAACAACAGCCATGCAGTGTTGATTAAAACTGAACATTCTCTTGGAGGGCATCTGTACTATGATACGGTCGTCTTGCTTCCTCAGTATAGTGCCAAATGTTCCTGCCGCATGAATATAAAGACCTCCCATACCTGACAACAAAAATATAATATAAATATAATGTATATTTTTTACCTATTAGAAGTACTAGATGGTGCTGACTTCGTCCACATAGAATTTAAAAAATATAGCCTGTCACTCACGGGTAATGTAGTTATCTAACTGCAAATGAATTTTTGAAATCAACCCAATAGTGTTAGAGTTATTTCAATACATACAAAAATACAAATCTTTCCACTTTATAATATTAGTACAGAAAAAAACAGTGTAAACTGCAAGTACTAAAATTTTAAAAATAATCTATGATTAAATAGTTTTGGAATCTGATCTGATATATTCTATAGTTTAGTGTTTTAAATTTAAAAAAGCTAATATTAAAATACCTGGTTCCTTTTCAATGCAATGAACAAGAGTGCCAGTTGGCAAAGCCCCCAGTGGATATGCATCACCATCATTAGCTCTTACTGTAAAAAAAAACAAAAAAAAATTACGGATCCACAGATGTGCCCACCTTTATAAATTTTACTAATAATAAATGCGAAAGCTGATATTTGAAGGTATCTCCAAAACAGCTTAATAAATCTTGGTGAAATTTGGTATAAATACAAATGGTCCA
The DNA here is from genome assembly GCA_013186455.1 of Papilio dardanus tibullus. Classification (NCBI taxonomy): domain Eukaryota; kingdom Metazoa; phylum Arthropoda; class Insecta; order Lepidoptera; family Papilionidae; genus Papilio; species Papilio dardanus. The sequence continues at coordinate 423,094 of QDHC01000893.1, read as the reverse complement.
AAGTCCAAAGGACTGCAATATTTGTCTCTTTTATAGAAGATTCTCAATTATGGAGGTAACTTATTAGGACCAGAGAATGACTCTCGCTTACCCAGGTTTGACTAAATGTAGAACAGTCTGGAAAAACACATGGCTGTTGCGGCCGGAACACTGGCCGGCAAGAAGAAACCTCTTTGGTGGAAATTTAATAATTTTAATTCCTTTTGTCTTTTGTGGAAAAATTTCATTACACTTTTTATTGTCGATTATGTTGTTTAATTTTAAACTCTTTTTCTAATTTTTAACATAATTAACTTATATAAAACTGTCAAAGTTAACAAAATGGTCCTTCGAGCCGGATCAGCACCGGCTCACTATGTGTTTATTGGTTGCGCTCAGATGAAGTTGAGGGTGTTAACTAGTGCATTTTCTACTTTACCTGGTATTCTCGGTAAATGGCATGAAGTCTTTATAATATCACCAGCCTTCATCTTTTCTGTAGCCAGTATGTATTTCAGTTTATCTCCGACAGCCACTAGAGCTATATGAGCAGTTCTACAACCATCTTCCATTACCTAAAAGTCATTTTATAATCTACTAGCTGTTGTGCGCGACTTTGACTGCGTGGAATTAAATAATATAGCCTATGTTACTAAGGGATATTGTAGCTATCTAATGGTGAAAGAAGTTTTGTAATCAGCCAAGTAGTTCTTGAGTTATTTCAATACATACAAAAATACAAAGTTTCTCTGTCTATAATATTAGTATAGATAAATTATTATGTTTATGACTTTTTCGGCCGAATGTTCAAATGCCAATCAAATCTAAGTAGTGTCAAAATTAAATGAGATTGCCATAGAATTTGGAGTTTGTGTGTAGACTTAACATGTAAGATGTTCTTAAATATTTTAGTGGTGAATAAAAATTTCGTCTGTTTGTCTCATTAGTCTTATTTGCAATTTTAATACATGTAATTTTTGTACTAAAATATTTATGTTTTAAAACTAAGTAAAAACCTTACAAAAGCATAATATACAAATATTTACTTGTATGACTTTCTCTTCTTGTGGTGGTCCTTCCGTGGGCCCCTTTCTATACCAATCAATCCAATGATATTTATGTTTAATGCCTCCTCCTATACCTTTTGCGACTAACCTTCCTGAAGGAGATGTTATACAATTAAAAATATTTATTTGTTTTGGGTAGATACTTTAAATAAATAAAAATACCTGTCACGGGATCTCTTCCTGCAAGATTTGTTACGTTTAAAGGTTTAACAGTATACTCCTCAGGAAAATGAACTACTCTTCTGTAACTTATACCAAATCCGGGTTTAGGTTTTTCGATATTAGGTTTACTTGCAAAATTATAACATGATGTTTGTATTGTTCTTCTTGCTATTGAGGTAGACGTAAGTGTTAAGCTTGTAAATAGCCTATTTAATGCCATTTTATTTCGTTATAACTCTTACATTTGTTTCTTATTTTATAATCTTTAAGTTTTAATTCTAACCTGCAAATGCAAAGCAAATGTCAGTGTCAGTTTTAAACTTGTCTATGAACATTAATTTATGGTTAATAACAATATTGCCCGGTTTTTAAAAAAAGCTATTTGGTATGCAAATCAATAAGACTTATTTGTTATTAATAACTTAGCGAAATATGTTTAAAACATACAAGCATTATTTAAAACATTTTTTTATAGTAAAAAGTTGAAAAAACTATAGTCGGCAGAAAACCGTGATATACCATTGACAAACATTTTTTTTTATGACAAGCGGCGACCCCTAGCGGTAATTTTCTGCTAAAAATACATCGTGAATGTGGCGTGTGTTGTTTGGATTATCGTGAGTCGTAAATAAAATGCTTGCAATATGTTGATATTTCTTGTTATAAGTGGTATTCATGTATAGTAAAATAGAAATACATCAATGGACCTTAGAAGGATGACAAAAACTTAATGTGAGAGGTGATTTACTTTTGGTATTTGTCATATGCTGCACGCCTTGGGGTCTGGACGAGGACAAAAAATAATCACTTATTCTGATCCTGAATTGATAATGCAGTAAGCTATATTTAAATACAACATTTGCCAATTACGATTCACCGTTTTATTATGCTCTTTGGCTTCAAAAGATGGCTTTCCCTCGTTTTTATAGCTTATTAAAAGGCAGGTTACTGTTTCTTTAAATAACATTTACAATTCTTACTATTTTGTCTCAAATGCAACATCAGAATCGTTATATTTATATCATCAT
>QDHC01000893.1:384668-417323 GCA_013186455.1 Papilio dardanus tibullus | reverse complement strand
GTTCCTCTTAGCTTTGCCGCAGTAAAAACCACGGCTACTAGAGCCCCACCGCCACGTCAAGGCGAAGAACCGTGGTGGGGAACGTAAATTACACCCTGTATCAACTGAAGACAAATGCAAAACAAACATGATTTAAATAACTTTAAGTAAACCGTAAGAAGACAAAAAGTTTAACTGTCAATTTAGCTAAACATATATGCTGAATATTTTCATAATTTGCAGTGAAGTAACGGTAAAAATGAAATTATTTATTAACGTAATTAAATTAATATGTTGACTAAGCTATATGTGCACAAAATCTTCGCAATATTTGCTCAAATTATCTGATAAAATGTTGGCGATATAAGATCGCTACAATCAGTAATGTACTTATGTTTCGGTGCCCTAGTTCGCGTCTAATGTGTTATCGTTTTAAAATGTAAATAAGAACGAATCCATACGCTTTGCTAAGTATAAGAGTGTAACGGTGTTTGTCAATTTTTTCTAACAACATGTATAGTTATAATTGTAAATATACGTATAGATCTTAGAATAATTGAGATTATAATGATGGTCCCTTTTTAAATGCAATCAAGTATACAAATTAAACTGTCGCTTTCAGTAATTTAAAGGTTATGTACACTTGGCGGCCATTTAACAACTATGAGTGCGACATTTTTTTTATTTCTTAAAATTTCAATGGTTGTTAGTTGTTTTATCTGCCGCTCATTATATTCGTAGTGAATTTTCTAACCGCGCAAAGTTTATTCTAAACAATATTATTTGGCAAATTAAATCGTCCATGTTGTTTTGACTGTAAGTTTCCATTGGCGGAATATTTGTACAAATATATCGTCATCAATCTTATTCTCTTTGAAAAAATAGAGATAACGATGTTTTGTGAAAGTTTTTCGTCAGTGGGAACAACCAGTAATTTAAAGTTTGTAATACCACGTGATAGGTTGTGACGATTTTGTGAAGTTAGGTTTTAACATAATAGTATTTCGTCTCTAGTCCCTTCTTTTACAAGACCACACAAATCTGCAATTTTAGTCTGAGTGGTCTCATCCTACGGCTTCAATAGACCCATGTCTCGCAAAATACGGCCAAATGCCGAAGCAAAATAGAAAAAAAAGCAAAATCTGTTTTTTTATCGCGAACTCGGTCTAATGAAGCAACAGGGCCAGAGATACCAAAATAAGAAATTATATCGCGTGAGCCACTTAAGACTTAAAATTGCAGGTTTTTGCACCCTCGTGACCGAAGGTCCTTAGAGACTTTAGTCTCATTGACGAATGAAAAATACCTATAGTTTTGTGTAAACTTAATTTCTGTAATACTTCAAGATAAACACTGCCCTTTTAAAATAACATTGTAGTTTAAAATAACAGTACTATGTTTAAATTAATACTTGCGTAGATTAAGGTCTATAAATCGAGCTTGGGCAGCCAAACCTCAATATGCCGTACATATGCCTTCAGGCATTTTCTAAACGCGAACCAACTTTAGACCTCATCACATAACATCAGGTCAAGCGCTGCCTTATTCAACACATGCTGCTTTGCAACTGGACTTAACGCGGAATGCCAACCCGGGATAATATAGATTCCCAACAGTAAAAGATTTTTTTAAATCGGTTTAGTTGTTTTGGAGCCTAATCAATGCAATCACTTGTTTTTTTCTTTATATATTTTTTTTAATATGATGGTCTTTACAAACTGCCGGTGTTTAATTCAAAATTTATAAACATCACAACATGTTGCATGAAACAAGTAACATGTTTCTATACATGTTTCGGAATGTATGAATGTAATTTATGTCTTTGATATCTTGTAGACTCTATTTCTATATTGAGATTTTATAAATAGCAGTAAAAAGTGCCTGTAAGATTAGCAATAAAAATAAGTCTATATTAAGACAGCGTTGTAATTACGTGTAGATATGAACAAATATTAAATATTGCACAATAGAAGGCTTATCACGGATATTTCCTAGAAAATTTACGTAAAATTATCGACACAATTTGTATGACATTTGTTAGTGTACTTTACGCCCGGTAGGGGCGCTGCGCGTATCTCATATATCGTCGATAACGTTACGATTTTTCACCCAAATATTCGTGATAGACCCTCGAGTTTATATAACGGACAGTTTATGGCTAGAGTTTGTATATTCCCAGATTAATCTTCCCCAAATATCTGAGAGAATATTTCCCGTCCCATTCATAATGACCAGTGTAAATCTATTGAAAAAAAATGTATGTTTTGTTTTGTGTCATTTTTCTTTTAATATTTTTAATTGTAATATATATTCAGTTCTAAAATTATGAATGAACTAGTGCCTAATCAATATCTTTTTTTCATAATTTTGTACTTACACCTTTTTGACCGAATGAATTGATATTTATTTTATGTCATATTTATTATTTTAATAAAATGTTTTTATTTCATTGTCGACTTCAAAAACATAGATATTTGTGTGAATATGTTTTTGATAAATGCATACTTTTAAAATTAGTTAAGTCAATAAGAGATACTTATTGTATTTCTGCTGAAGAAATTTATCTTAGAAAATTCGCTGAAGAGAGAAAATAGTTTATTAATATTGTGTAAATATATTTATAATTGAGCTACATTGAAACATATGGCGCTTCGTACATAAAACTACGCAAATCTGCAACTTTAATCTCTAACACTCAGGCTTCATTAGACCGATGTCACGCAATAAACTACCTTATGCCGAAGCAAAATATTCGTTTTTTGCGCGTACTCGGTCTAATGAAGCCATAGGGTAAGCGACAAAAAGCAGATTTCCGTAGTTTTGTGTACGAAGGGCCTTATTGTACAGTACGTTAAATGCAATCTACATCAAGCGGCCATTGTTTTAATTATAACCGAATTGGAGTGTCAAGTCTCATCACAATCAGAATATTGCCGCCGACTGTACATTATTTTACTTGTTACAATGTATTGAGAATTGTAAAAAAAATAATGATGCATGAAATGAAATGACATCGGTGTGGTCTTAAATCTGTGCATAGTTTATTTTGTATTACCTAATGTGAATAACAAGCAAAAATAAAATTGTTATTGAGATATTTTATTTATATAACCTTTATTCGACCATTCTCCCCAATAAAAACAAAATATCATGACACCCAGATATGAGGAACTTTATAAGATAGGCCCTGACTTTAAATACGTTGCAAAGTTTAAAGCAATTCATCTATAAGTGGAACACTACGTAGTTGCTTGACTGTACCTTTACATCAGGGTATGGATCGTAGTTAAATGATTGCACACTGCATATAGTTTCATTTTATTGACCGCAAAGTCATAATGGCATACAATTTACACTTGAACTACAATGGAATAGCATTTATAATACATAGATCCTTTACAAATTGCACAATAACATTTTTAAACCCCATTCGCACATACCCTTTTTAAAACGTTGCTTTAAAATGCTGTCTGCGGCTCTCGTAGAACACTTTATAATCACTCTTGTTTCGTTAACAGATACATGAAATGCAGTTGCATTTGAACGCTTTTTTGGCGTGCGTTAAAAAAACGTCGGTACGAACTGGGGTAATTTTATTTCTAATAAAACTACATAAAAAGTAGCAAAAATTGTTAAACAAAAACACTCAGTCGTTTTGATATGGGCATAATGTAAAAACGTTTTGTACTTTTTCATTTAAATTTAGTTATTCTTTTGTGAGAAATTTTAATTTTTATCACATTTTATTCTTATACGGCATCTAAAACAGTATGCGAGATGAAATAATAGCTGCAAAATGTCTAACTGTTAAAATAGGAAGGTTTCTTACAACTACAATATTCCAACATACTTAACTACTTATAATTACAAACATATTTGCAAAGATATATTACACAGTACATTATAATATATATTTGCATATTTGTTTTAAACTAATTAAAAAACAGCTCTCCGTATTAGCTATTTTTTAATTAGTTTTTATTTCATAAATATATACTTCCTTTTATATTTGTCCTATAATTAAAATACTGTTGATTATTTCCTCCATTGAGAAATTAATAGACTGTAAACAAGGAAATATAAAATATCAATTAAAAAAACTTAAAGTATATTGCAATTTACAAAAATAAAAAAAAAATCTATATTAATGTACTGTTTTATACATTAATCTATAAAAACAAGATATAAAATACTGCTGCATGTCTTTGCTATTGGTAACATATTTATGTTTTAAGGGAAATATTTTTAAGCTATTTGTTTTTATTATTAAAATAGATAAATAAGTTTAGGATATAGTATGACCGGGATAATAACATGCTTGATATAGGCTCAATCGCCTCCTTTATTAACTTCTGTATGTGAAGAAATTAGTTCCATATGTTAAGGTGATTTTTATTTCTGGTTTACCTAAACAATTAAATGTAGAATTTTGGAGTTCTAAGTTGTATTAAAGTACAATGCCTAGCCTTCTAACATTATAATTATGGTAATATTCTATAATCCAATTTAAGACCTAACATACTAGTTATTTTTTATTATATAATAACTAATTAGGTATACATTTGTTACATTATTTTGTTTTAAAAGCTATAAAATTATTTATTAAGTCATTAACTTAATAATCACAGACTTAACTTTTCTGTAACTTTTCTTTAAGTAAAGGTCAACAATAGTGTACTTCTACTCTATGTCCCCTAACTATTTGCTATTTTGTGCTAGTATTTTATAAATAAGGAATGTAAAATGTAATTTTTAACCATAATCATTTCCGTATGATGTTAAACCTTTATTTTGTATCGCAAATGACACCGCAGCGTCTAAGAAGTCTAGTTGGTTGAAATCACTATCATTGGACCTATCGTAACCTATGTTGGCAGCTTGGAGATTATCAGTCTCATTAAAATACTGGTATTGTGGATTTGTATCTGGTAGTAAAGCTAATTGGGTTAAATTGTTGACATTTTTTCTCATTGTTTCATCGGAATAAGACCATGTCATGTCTAAATTACTCGAGTTACTATCAAGATGGTCATCTGTGGCGAATGTTTCATGAGTTATATCTTCGTCAGATGGTATCGGACTGCTGGATCGGCTCATACATTCACTCTTCTGATTCATTTCACTATGATCAGATTCACTGTTTTTAGAACCGCTTGACGAAGTATTCTGTAGTCCGTGAGCAGAGATTGCCATTAAGATACCCTCGTTTTCAACAGTATTGTCACCGGGTAAATTATTAATAAATTCTGCGACGTCCAACGCTAGGAATCTATTGTTGTCCATCTCGGCTGGTAATGGTGCCACTAGCCATGAATCTAAGACACGGTTGATTGTGTTGTCAACAAAACCTTTGGCCATCTGGAAATTTATAAATAACAAATAATTATTAAGTTGAACTATTTATGCAAGAGATTTCCTTGATAATTGTAAAATAAAGACTTAATTTGTTAGACTTAGCAATGGTTACATGGAATGGTAGAATAAATATTTCTGTCTCTAATAATTAAAAAAAAATGTGTGATTTACCTGTCTTGCTTGCCATCTTGCTATGCACTGATCTTCTGTATAACTCTGTGACAGAACCATTGACATGGGTAACGTTGGATATGATTTGTCACTTGTTTTTCTAGAACTACTGCTTGACCCTCGATTGTAAGAACTTACGTATATAGGATACTCCAGTTTGTCATTGGACGTGTTCGTGTTAGGTAAAGTTTTATCGTTGTCTGTTATAACAGAATCTAATGTGTTAAAGTCCTGCTTTAACAAATAATCCCCGAGTATTTCTAAATTCTGTTCGGTATTTCCAACAAGATCTGCGGATACATTTCCTGACGATGAACCGGCTTGCCCCACTTCATTGGATCTCACTGTGGTTATATTATCTGAATTTTCGTTTCTCAAATGATATTTTCCTTTAACTTGCCACGCGAAACGAGCCTTTTTAAGTGGGCGTTCAGATTCCATTGTTTGGTCGCCATTTTCCTGTCGTTTACACGGAGACTTTCCAGCACTTGTTGGAATATTCATATTTTAAAAACTAAAATTCACTTTTAGAAACTGTCATTAGTAAACAAACATTGACATAGTTAATTACTCCAAACATATGATTCATTTGACAAGTGCTTAATTAAAAACAAGCACTATACATTGCTGAACGATGGTGTAATATTGAATATCTGATTTTTCTATATATTTTGCTTGATATAATATTAATTTTGTTAAGAATTTAATAAATATGTAATGCAGTAGATCCCAAAAATTGTTCCTTTGTGTTACTTAGGTATAATACATTTATGGTGGTGTAACTTAACTATTTTACTTGGTGAAATATTTCATTTATAGTCTGTGGAGGTTCTTAAGTTATATTGTCTATGCCTAGGATTGGCTATGTTATTAAAATCTCTAAACGATATTTTCTTTACCTTATTTTAAAATTAAAAATCCCTTTTAATTTCTTAATAGAAAATTTCTATTAACTTAAATGCTTGGTTAAAGCGGTCATATACTATATCTGGATTTTTAATAATTCTATTATAATCCAAACGTAATCAACAGATAAAAAAAAACATTCTAAGTTATTATTGATTCTAAGCTAATATTATAGTCGTTTCTCAAAGTAATAAAGAATTGTTGGTAAAAATAAATTATTTATTCTTATTCTGTATCTGTAGTCGTCCCGGCGCGGCGCCCTCTTTCACATATTTTATTTTTGTCCCGGGCGGGTGCGATTTTGTTATTATGACGCAGCCATCTCACCCCATTGTATCATCGACTAACAATTATTATTGCTTTCAAGGTCACCAATCATAAAACTAACTAAAACTTACGTATTTAAAAATACCTACTAAAATATCAAGCCCTACCACGACCAATAAGACAGTATTACCTCCAGTTAGACAATTACGACGTACGTTACCCTTTAAACGAAATTACACCAAGTATACTGCAAGGGTCAGAATTAATAAGGTCAATTAATTGATTCAGGCCAGGGTCAAAGAGACTAAAGGCAAAAAACCAATCAAGACTTCCTGTAAAATAATTATTAAAGGAGAAATGTTATCACTAAACAACCATAGTTAATTCACTTGAGTGGCGAGTAATTCTAAGAAAAATATTAATGTATGAATGCGTAACCTCATTATTGTATTTAAAAGAAAGTCATTCGAAATTGGTCATTATAGCGTGTCGTTAGAGGTTAGGACTATTTAAGGCTTAATGATCTCAGAGAGGGAGTGTTGATTGTTCCCGGTGTCGGTAATGCGATGATTGGGCCACGGCCAGTCGCTCCCTACTCGTCCACTCTCGTTGCCGAATTGTCAAAGGCATTTACATTTTAGTGCCTTTAGTGCCCGAAAACAAGTGCTTTTTGAATTAAAATTAAGCTCCAGACTGCCCTTTATTATCAAAATGCAGGTAATTCGTTTGAATATTTTTAATTTTATACTATTAAGTTTAATCTTGGGACAAAAACGTTAAATCTAACACGTATATTGTAACGTTACTACAAAACTGCATTCAGAAAATGACGTCACTAGTTTAATTTATTCAAACAATCGAATTATAAACCTACTTATCTTATAATTCTTTACATTTTCATAAAAAATAATCAATTCGTCTATTTTTCAATGCACTGCCTGTTCAGTTACAAATGTTAATTTGACATATATTTACCACTACCCACGTTTTATTTTTGTCGAGTTCTATGTATCAGGATAACAAAAAAAAAGCACCTTCAGTCATGAACAGTGAGAAAATGAATAAAGTTGAACGTTAAGTCCAGCTCATATAAGAATTATTCAAAGAAAAATTGAGATGTTTAAAAATAAGGAATTATATTGTCGAAGGAAACAGGAACGTAGTAAACAAATATATTGTAAGTAACCCAAAGGCTTCATTAGAGCGATGTCGCGCAAAAAACGGATTTACGCCGAAGCAAAATCTCCGTTTTTTGCGCGAACTCGGTCTAATGAAGCCGTAGGATAAGCGATAAACCAGGAAGCATCCTGGAAATATTATTGTATATCTATCATCGTGGGCATGAATAAACTTAGTGGAGTGAACACTACAACTATTAGATTTCGTCTTTTTCCAGTCCCGGTGTTTTAACAATGGAAGCCCATAATCAAACATATAACAATATTTTGTTCGTTCCAGCTTTCCATGTTTTGTCTTTTGACATCATGCCTCGCTATATTTGTGCATGGAGCTCCATCAATGACAGATGCTCAATTAGAAATAACGTTAGCTGACAGAAACACCATGCAGAGACACTTGAAGTGCGCGCTGGGAGAGGGTCCGTGTGACCCTGTGGGCGTGCGGCTCAGAAGTAAGTGTTGGATCCTTTCCATTGTAACCTTACGTAGTCTTAAAGACTTTTACAGGTATAAATCATTTGTATTCTTAACCGTCTTAGGGGTCGTAAAACACAAGAGAAAAGTGTACTTTTATCGTAGTTCAATCGCAAAAATCAACATGAAATCTTCTTACCCTAAAGACCTGTAAGCACCAGGATAGTATTTTAGTCGAGTAGCAAGTAGCAAGTATCCGAACAAAGGATTAGTAATCTATTCTACTAAAATGTTCCTGTTCAAAATCAAAAAAAAATCAAAAATCGTTTATTAAGGCATAGAAAATAGAAATATTACAAAAGAAGGGTTCGCCTGGCTCTTATACTAGGTTCAAGACCCGTGTTATAGGAGCCAGGACACGTTTAGTTACTAAATGACTATCCTAGTGGGTAGGTTTAAGCTTAAACCAGTCCGAACAGTAGTAAATCCTTTGTTCGGATAAATACTACTTGCTACTCGGCTAAAATACTATCCTGGTGCGAACAAGGCTTTCGGCTTCTTTAGACCTTTGTCACGCAAAAAATGGCCTTATTCGGAAGCAAAATATCCGTTTTTATCGCAAACTCGGTCTAATGAAGCCATTGTGTTAGAGCCATTGCAGTACAATTATCAAAAAAATTACACATCATAAAATCTATTTTCCTCGTATAGTAAATTATAAGTAAGTTTTCCGTTACGGTTCACAGAAATCGGATAGTTATTCAACGTCGCATTAGCTCCGCTTGCGTTAGAATTAGAAAGCGCCTCCGTACATTACGACAAACTCGGGCGGTGTTCGATTCTCAGTTGTATTACATGATTCTAACTTTATTGCGGCTCATGTTAATCTGAAGAGATATTGGCTACGAAGGTGCACTTGAATTGTGCCTCTTGAAATGCGAGGGAAGCACGAATTGGGATGTGGTCCACTTCAAATCCTTTCTGGTCCCGTCGATACGTTAATTTGTGTACAGCGCAGCTCCTTTATGAATGTGCGAGCCGCGATAGAGTTTGAGTGTTCCTATACTATGCATTTAAATTAGATATTAAGCATAGTTCTTATTAATAGGGTACATATTAATAGAAACTGATTAGTGTATTTGTTAGGTTAGTGTATTTGTAACTCTAACCATTTTTAAGTTATCGACATATTGAACATTATTAATTATACAAATCATCAAAATGGTATAAAATACAGTCAAACCTCTATAAGCGAGAAACCGCTATAAGCGAGACAAAAATGGCGGTCCCTTGGACTGTCGCTAATCCAAGTTCGACTGTATTTAGAAATCATAATAAAGTTATGTTCCTTGATTTTGTCACATAATTGTCATTCGGCGATAATTGCTTTTATGTTTTTTTTTTGTTATTGGCCTCAAGGATAACTGGCCGTATTTTATACTTTTTAAACAACTAATAGGCATACGTTAACTACGAACACGACGAATGTCTGTTGTCCGGCCTCGGTTTTAAATGTCGATTTCTTAAATTAATTAATGGCGCATAACTGAATTAACTCTCATGGCTGATTAAATATAATTTAAAGGAATTTTTGATTTATTTTTACAATATGGTATTTACTTATGCTACACTAAGGTAGATATACAGATAATCCCGTAACGTACCATGAAAAAACTGCGATAAGTTTTGCGTTATTATATATTTTTTAATTTAAATAACACGTGGGTTGTTTACGCGTTTAAAGCCTTGTTCGCACCAGGATAGCATATTAGTCGAGTAGCTAGTAGCATTTATCCGAACAAAGGATTTACTACTGTTCGGACTCGTTTAAGTCTAAACCTACGCACTAGAATAGTAATTTAGTAACTAAACGTGTCTCAACAGCAACATTTTAGTAGAGTAGATTAGCAAATCCTTTGCTATTTGATATTTGCTATTTGCTATTCGACTAAAATATTATCCTGGTGTGTACAAGCCTTTAATTCAGATTCCATCAATGACTTTACTTACTATTATATATTGTAAACGCTTCAAAGTTAAATATAACCTTTATTTTTCCAGCACTAGCGCCATTGGTCCTTCGAGGCGCTTGCCCACAGTGCTCCGCGCAGGAGACGAGGCAGATACGACGCACCCTGGCGTTCGTCCAGAGAAACTATCCTTGGGAATGGGCGAGGATTGTACGCCAACATGGATGATTGTTTAATTCTAATAAACTAGCTAATTTATGACTTCATTAATCGTTTAAGAATTGTTCATAAAATTGTATACGAATTGAGGTTTTAATTTGTACTATTTTGAAAATAAAATAATTTTGTATTTGACCGAAGAAATATCTTTTTTATTATGGTTTTTTGTCTTCGAAACACTGGTCAGAAACATTGGAGATATCAATGTTTTTCCACAGGATCGGAAAGATCCAATAATTGTCAAGGATTTAAGGGAAAACAGGTTTGAAATACATGGGTACCTAATCACGGCGCCAAAAAAAATAACTTTATAGAAATAGGTTAGTTTTAAATAACATATTTTTAAAATAAAACTAAAATTATTGTCATTAGGTCAAAACTTATGCAATGTCTCTTACGACACACACGGAAAGCGGAGTAACCGACTGACTCTTCATAAATTGCTGTCATTAAAAAAACAACCTTTTCCTCTTACATTAATCTCTTCTTGGATAAACCCATTCTTTCTTATCACACATTTAACTATCCCATTTATTTAAATAGATAATTAATTAAATATTCAACATGGCGTGGTAGCTTTCGTTTACAATTTTGTTTTTTGAGGCAAAATTAAATTTCAACAAAAAGTTTTGAAGGAATCACCTCTATTTGAGAAATAGATTAAATAGATAACCGTTAATAACATTCACTCGAATTGCGAGATTTTTATCTATACTTAAAAAAACAATTAAAAAAATAAAATTCTATTGCTTTAAACTTTTGAATAAGACCGTCTTTAGACAGGATTTTAAAATGCATCATATGTAAGTGTAATTTATACAAAACCGGCTATGATTCGAACCAACGAACTGTTATATCATACACACATACATATAACCAATACCAGCAATGTTGGTTCATCGAATTTCTTATATGATTTTAGTAGGATTATTGAATAACCCACAGAAAAGATTTTAATAAGACTTTACTAACTTTAAAACACGCCTAAGACTGATAATTGTAGCTTTTTATTTTAGTTATTATTAAAGATTTTTTTAATAATTTTAACTTTCTTTGGCATTGTAACCATCCGATGCGGTTAGTGTTAAATAAAAATAAAATAAATTAATAATACTAACGAATAATTTTCGACGCAATCTCAATGACGTACAGCAAGTTACGGAGAGGGGGGTTAAGTAAGCGGTTACCGCACAAGCTAAGTTGTGAGCATTCACCGTCCAACAAGTTCGGCCGACTGTACCCGCGTTACAAAACACAGTGTTACAAACACAAATTTCATCTCGGTTCAAATTAGTGTCTTTAAACACAAATATAATGCAGGTAAGTTATTTTATTTAATATTTTTTATTGACTTTAGTTATAATTTTCCTCCTAATATAGGACTTGTAGGATGTTACGACATGTATCTTTACAAAGTAGGACATCTGAGTAATATTAATTTTAATTATTATATTTATAAGCGAANNACATGATTCAAGGAAAGTACTCATTTAAGACCGTGTTAAGAATATATAATTTTTTCCTTTGCTTCGCATTGTATTTGATACATGTGTGTGCATTTAGAGCATTATGTTAACTAACACTGATCGATTAATTCAAGGTTATTGACCTCAAATGTATGAATTAGTCAGTTATTCCTTTGTTTTAAAAGTTAAAACACACGAAGAATTGACATGAATACGTAAAACAAGAACCAATCACGAACGACAATGTACCAGTACCAACAATAGTTACTGCAAGGTATTGATGTACATGCCTAATTACTTTCTTAGACAAAATACAATAGATTAACAACCCTAGATGCCGGACGAACGCCATAAAACAGAAACACTTATATCAATTATTATCTATAGGATAAGTACTACGATTTAATAACAGCCATCACCTGATTTCGATCTCTGATTTGGGATTCTTTTTATGCAGTTTTGTTTGTATTTAAAAATTCTTGTGCCGCGTTGTAATAAATCAAAATACAAAAGAAACCAATCTTGCAGTTCAGATTATTGTTTTAAGTTTGTACCAATTTTCTCTCACGCTCGTATAGAAAACGTATGCTTTTTTAATGTACAACAAAAGCCACAAGCCATTCATCATTGTGGTGTGTGAAAACATAAGTGTATTTTTCACATTGCCACAACTGTTACATACTTATGGGAGATTTCAAAACATACAGTCTTATTATGTTTGTATATTGTTATATTTCTTCCAAACGTCACGCTTTACTTTACACTCTGATGTACGAAAACTTATCGTGGGTCTCCATTGGAAAACACTCAAACAAAAAAATGTTTAATCTTCGTTTTAAAGAGCACGAGATATATATTATTTTATTTTAGTATGCGTGTTTAAACACCGAAACCCGCGGTTGTGTGATGCCAAAATTCACAGTTCAAAATATTTGTGATCGAGAGGTTTCTTTTAATAAAAAATTCTAGAACAAAAATAACTTAACCTTGAAACAATACATTCAAACAATGTATTTGCGATCAACAATACTGAGAAAATTATTGTCTTACTTTTATTTTATTGAAAGTTCATCTACTGTTCGGCATTGATAGAATTTTGTCACGGTTTGTCAATCTAGGAGAAGAAAACGACTGAATAAAAGTGCATGGAACTTAATACACCCAATTTAGTCTACTGACCTCCCAATAGTCCTTAAAAAATTAGCCAAGACATATGTAGGTTACATCAATTTTGGAAGGAATAATTATAAGAATTTTATTTAAGTTCAAGAGCTTTTTATCTCATATAGTTTTTAATGTTTTGAATGTAAAATCAAATAAGTTGGAGACAAGGTCAGGCGCGATGTATGCGAGCCAAACCCGTTCTGTGGTCGACGCATCCACCGCATGCGAATTAACCGCCTATTGGTAATGTCATAAAATTTAAATAGCAATAGACATTACTCATTTCACATTATACATTACGTATGACGATTTGATATCCTCGATGATTTGAAACTCGGATATATCTTTTGATTGGTATCATTATAATTTATGACTCCCTATCATTGTGACGTAAAAAATAGTTAAACTAAACTACAACCAGCTTTGGGCAAAAAGGCTACAAAGGACTCAATGGTTACAACAATTTTGCTTATTCTTTGTGTGTCTTTTCCATTCTACCATTTGACCTATAGAATAGAGACATAGAACTATACGACAATAATCTAAGCGTAGCTCCTTCGGTTGTTACTGAAGCTTCGTTAACTTAATTTTACTTTATCTCTTTCAGATCAATCACATAATAGTCGTTCTATGTGCGTTGGTGGCGACTTGCCTCGCACAGGCACAGACCGACAGGCCGCCAGTCTCTGACACAGCTCTGGAGGAAGCCCTCAATGACAAACGTTTCATTCAGAGACAATTAAAGTGCGCCCTCGGTGAAGCGCCTTGTGATCCCATCGGCAAACGTCTTAAAAGTAAGTTGTGCAACGGTCTTAATTCGCATGTAAACGCATAGTTAACTCTTGTGCAAATGTTACTTCTCATAGATAGAGGTCACGAATTATTTTAAGATACTGATTATATATATTACTGAAGATTTGTATAAGATGGAAAGTCTTATTACACTCAGAGTCGTTTAATGATTACTTAAGCGGTCTATAGGTGAAGATTTATTAATTACAAGCTACTATAATGTCATTGCATCTTAAGTTAATATTAATCTTAAGCTCTTATTATATTTGCAGCACTAGCGCCACTGGTCCTTCGAGGCGCGTGCCCGCAATGCACGCCGCAAGAAACAAAACAAATTCAGCGCACGTTGTCTTACGTACAGAGAAACTTTCCGCAGCAGTGGGCCAAGATCGTGCGCCAATACTCTGGCTGAACATTATTATTAAATTGTAAAGAGAAACGCGTTATCAAGGCTGAATGTCCAGTGTCAACGTCTATTTTAAATTGACAATAAGTATACTGTTTCCGTAAAAAAATGTCTGGCCGAAAAAATAGATTTTATCTTTATATGTTGAGTATACAATATTTTTTATAACTGAAATGTATGATGGATCTATAGCTATATCGTACCACAAATGCAAAACAGAAGTTTATTTCTATACCACCTAATTTTGAATTATTAATATATTAGTGTACGAAACCTTTGGCCACTTTAGTAGTTTATAAGTATTTTTTACTAGAAAGAAAATATAAACCTACTTAAGAAAAGGAAAAAATAAAAATAAAAAAGAAACAATAAACTTTAAACGAAAATAGGGCATAACAAAAATATTTGCGCAATTTAATGGAAACTCCCCATACTTAAAATAAGTAGTTAATTATATTGGGAAAATGGAAGAAGCAACTTTTTTTTACCGTAATTTCATTTCTTAAGAATTTTGCAAACGTACCTATTTAATTATGGCAAAAGTATTACTTAAAATATTTTTATATTAAGTTTAGGCAGTTATGAAATATAAGTATGGAGTGTTATTATATTTTTCAAGTATTGTAATTATTATTAAGTGTAACTAAGATAACATTTTTAAAATAATAAATCATAAATAAAATGTTGTTTTTTTAATATTTGCTCAAGGTTCAGGAGAATAAATTAAACTTAATTATTTTTAGACATTATACCCTGGATGGGGTAGGTCTACGATCAGTAGTGGAATACCCAAGGACGTTTTATACTATAAGTATACTATAAGTACTACTTAGTATGCAACTTCCTTGGGAATACCTACAGCTGATGATGATGGTCCTTTTCTTATTACCAAAGCTATTTGTGTCGGACAAATTTAACTTTTAATTACATGGTCGCTTTTATTCTCCGACAACCATGTTGCTGAATATGACCTCGATAGATTCTTCTTTATTCTATCCTATGTTGTTAAGCCTTAGCTTCCAATAAGAATAATAAAAAACAAATTAATTTAGATATGTTTGGTAACTACAGATACATCGGTTACTTTGCTATTTTTTTTTTAATTTAATTGTAACCAAAAACCGATAACGCAATCCCTATTTTGTTTTATGGTTTGACTTAATTATTTTCATTGCCGGAAACACTAAAGATTCACTCTATGATTTTTTGCCATTTTGTTGGTATGTGCTGACGCTGCCATTATCTCTGTTTCCGGTGAAGTAGATGGCTATCTTTTTATTTTATATTGCGATATGTTATTATTGAATTAAATTGTTACATTGAGTAATTCCTTATATTTATTTTATAAGTAGATGGTAAAGTTTGATAGCCACATGATTCCATTTTTGATAAAATTTTCATTGAATTCAGTGCTGCCAACTAAAGGAACTACCAAAGTAATATCGTACGCAGTCGGTGAATTTATTTATTATTTACAATTAGTATTTTGCTCGTTTATTGACAAATAAGGAAGTATATTACAAGATTTGTGATTTGATATTATCAATTGAAACATCTAATGGTACATGTATTAGATCGTATTGTCGATTTGAATGATGTTATGATAACTGCTCTGCTCAACCTATACTTGCTATAGAATAAAATATGGTTGTGCGATTTGCTTGAACATATTAGTGGTGATGTGTGAACAGTCAGAAACTGAGTATTTGGATGGGGAAGTGGTATGGGTAAAGCTGGGCTCATGCTTTTGGCCCGGCGAGGTGGTCGGTCCCGATAAGCTCCCACCAGATCTCCTGCCATCATTCAAGAAACCCCCTATTGCAGTTGTCAAATTTTTTCAAGAAGAAACTTTGTAAGTACACTTAACTATAGTATCAACTTTTTATATTATTTATGAATGTGATTGTCATTAATGCATGTGCATATTTACAAAGAAACTATTTTAGACTAATTTTATATCTAAATGTATTTGAAATCTCATAGCCTGAGTGGATGCACAGTTTATCTAATTTACATTTATCCTATTGTCACTTCTAAAGTTATATGATCACATATGACTATATTATATAAGGTGAGACAGTTTTATGATTTATAACTTTTTTGATTTTCAGTGAATATGTGAAGAATACAAATTCTATTTACAAATACAACTGCAGTCGTAAAAATGAATTTATCAACAAAGGACTTTGTAAGTACATTTCATTTATAAATGCACAACAAATAAATAAATCATGGCGGGACCGAACCAATATATTTTTAAAGCGGTATTCATTGGTGGTATTCTTTATAAGGTGTTCCTTATAACTCCTTTAAAGTCTTAAATTAGGCACTAGTGACGAAGTTGCAAAAAACTCGAGCCCATTATGGTCCGAACACTTACTAGCATTTGGCCAATCTCTAAATATTCGGACAGTGTATTTAGTTCTGTGAACTTAAATAACATACATTTGCTCAGCATAGTTGAGTAAGAGCTAGGTGCATGTAATATAAAATAGTCTACGAGCCCCTCGGTAGGTTCTATAGTGAGCTTAGTAAAGATTATAGATTTAATTTTACAGGTTGTGGATAGATTTCTAAAAGTTAAGGTCTAAAATCTCATTAAATGCATATATCAATTCCCTCATGGCTTTGTCTGTAATATCTTACAAATTAAATGTTATTTCTTTGTTCTGGTTAAATTCAATAACCTCTCCACCAATTTCTAATATTCTATCTATTTATAATAAATTAATACCTATTTACCTTATTACGGGTAACCACTATATTTTGTACCTATTTGAGTATCAAAATACTAAATATCTTAAATTTTAAAAATAATATTGTAAAGATATATAAAAATTAAATATTTTATCACTCAAATGTAACACATTCATAATATTCAATCCAAATCGACTTGTAACATTAGCTTAATTTTAAAAATAATGTTTATGAATCTATTACTAAATATTAGTTTCAAATAAACTCTAATCTTTTCACATGATTAAATATTAATTGTTTATTAAATTTTTAAATGTGAAGTTTTTATCCTTGTTTCAGATATGTACAGAACGAAACATGGACTTATGGAGAAGTTTCCGGAAGATGTGATCAGAGCAGAAACAGCGGTAGGAGGTGACATAACAATTTTGACCAGAGACGAGTTTCAAGAAGAGAAGAAAGAGAGCTACGCTGGCTTGTTTGGTGATCCAACTAAACGGACACAGCAGTCCGCTAAAAAAGGTACTTACATGCAGTTTCATTCTTCATACATAGAAATTATTATGTGGTATGTGAAAATATTATGCTTATTTTCTCACATTTATAATTATAACTTGCAGATCTTTTTTATTTCCCAATTTCAATTACATTTTTAAATTAAATAACATTTTTTAAAAACAAATGCGATTAAAGATCTTTTATTTTCAGGTAAAGGACGATATCCACAGTCACCAGCATGGACAACTCCAATAAGAAAGGTAGTTCTCATTATGATAATTTAAACCTGTACTGCCTTATTGCAAAACCAGAATTAGCGTTATTACTGTTGTACTTTCAACATTTGGTACTAATACATTCATAAATTTGGATTCTAAAATACAGAACATATAATCTTGTACAGCTCAACAAGTAAGATTTCCATTTAAGACTTTATTTAAATTGTTTCAGATAAAGGATAAGACTAATTACAAAGTTCATATATTACTACAAGGATCGAAAACCCCCTCTACCCCAGCTACGGACATAACCTCTCCATCCACAAGCCGGGCTGGCTCCGAACCCGTGGAAGAAAAAGTTGAAATTGTTACAGAGGTGCCCGTTTCCAGCTGCAGCACACCAACTGTGTCCAGTAGTGGTATATACTCTTGTCACGCCTGCCCCTTCTCCACTACACGCCTCAATGTCCTCATTATGCACAACAAAACTCACAGTGTCACATTTACACCATACACACCATCGCCTGCCAGAAAACCAGTCTCTAAATCAAAGTCAACCTCCAAAACTACAAAAGTTCGTAAGCCTAAGCAAGAAAAGAGTGATAAAGTTAGCAAAAATGATAAAGCAAACAAGGTCAATCAGGCTCAAAAACGCTTATCGCAAGAAAAAACTGTCGAAACCGAAGTAAAGAAGGCGAAAACTGACGAAGAAATTAAAAGTAGTCTTTTGGCGGACTGGGATGATGTGGGAGACGATTCTAATGAAGAGTCGACGATGGCGATGGCCACGTCCCCCCAAGTCCCGGTCGGAGCGGAATCTCCCGACGTGCCGACTCCGGCTGAGCTACTGTCTGCACAAATTCCTGCTGAAATTTCACCCAATACACAAAAGAACTCTGAAGAATTACAGTCATCAGAAAAACCAGAGTCGTCCAGCGACTCCAAGTATGAGTTTTGTGAAGATGAAGATTGGTCGATGGAAGCTGACGAGGGAAGAAAAATTCCACGTGTAAAAAATCCATCGAAACGAAAAGAAAGCGTAAAAAGTGTCAGCGCCGAAGACGATGATGTTCGCAGAGAAGTAGCCGAATTACTCAACAAGACGACTGTACCGGAGTTACCCTCCATTCCGGCAACACTTTCAGTGGAAGAAAATTTTCCAGAGCGATCGATTGCGAAATCTCCGGACAAAAAGAATGATTCTAACACCGAAACGCCGCCAGAAACTAGCCAAGTGGTTGAGAAAAAGGAGAGTACTAATCAACCTCCTAAAACAATTTTTAAAACTAAAACATTTTTTCGAAGTCGCCACTCCAGAAGTCAGGATGCAATAGTGAAATATGTGGCGGAACAGTTGAATGCGGCCGAAAGAATGGATTTGTCGGAGAATGAAACTAACGGCATAGAATCTTCATCTTCGCCCGAATCTAGGGAATCTCCCGTCGAACACGTGAAAGTGGCGCGGCTGGCTCCTAAAATACAATTGAAGAGGATGAAGGCTGAAGCGGCGCAGCAACAAGAGAGGGAGAAAAATATATTAGATAATAAGCAACATGATGTATCATGTAAGGCATTAAAAATACCAGACCATGTAATAAATATAACTAATGACTTCACTATCGAAAAAGACGAAACGGATTCATTGACTAGTCAAGATCTAACCTGTAGTACACCAGAAAATATACCTTCTAATGGTTCTAATATTTTATGTAGTTATGAAGCATTAGAACCTACGGAAATATCAGAAACTTCTTTGCCGATAACTGGTGATGTGACGATGGATAAAGATGATAATATTTCTTCTGGAGGACTTGTTTTTGAATATGAAGTTAATAAAAGAAGCAGTTACTCTACAACAGAAATTATACAAGACAATGTACCTTATAGCGGTTCTAATATTTCATCTAAGTATGAAGTATTGGAACCTCCAGAGATATCAGAAACTTCTTTGCCGATAACTGGTGATGTGGCGATGGATAAGGATGATAATATTATGCCAGCTATATGTCACGATTCTTCTGGAGGATTAGTTTTTGAATATGGAGTCAATAGAAAAAGAAGCAATTCCTCTAGTACAATAGAAATTATACAAGAAAATTTACCGTCTAATGGTTCTAATATTGTATGTAGGTATGAAGCATTAGAACCCTCAGAGATATCAGAAACTTCTTTGGCGATAACTGGTAATGGGGCGATGGATAAAGATGATAATATTTCTTCTGGAGGACTTGTTTTTGAATATGAAGTTAATAAAAGAAGCAGTTACTCTACAACAGAAATTATACAAGATAATGTACCTTATAGCGGTTCTAATATTTCATCTAAGTATGAAGTATTGGAACCTCCAGAGATATCAGAAACTCCTTTGCCGATAACTGGTGATGTGGCGATGGATAAAGACGATAATATTATGCCAGCAATATGCCAAGGTTCTTCTGGAGGATTGGTTTTTGAATATGGAGTCAATAGAAAAAGAAGCAATTCCTCTAGTACAACAGTAAATATACCTTCTAGCGTATGGGAACCTCCAGAAATGTCAGAAACTTGTTTGGCGAATACTGGTGATGTGACGACAGATAAAGATGATGATAAAGATATTATGCCAGCAATATGTCAAGATTCCATTGGAGGACTAGTTCTTGACCATGAAGTCAATAGGTACAAAGAGGATATTTACGTAAAGAATAAAACCCATTTAAGTTTACAACTAGATTACGAAAAATCTTTAGAAACGCGCATGACTGAGACCGCAGTAGATGGTTTGTTAAGTGTATCGCGAGAGACTGATAGTGTTACTAGGGTTATAAGCGATGACCCACCAGAACATTTATTTGAAGACGAGAAAGACAATACAAATGTTAACATAGTCAATGGATACAATCAAAAGAAGGAAATTGGTGATATTAAAGTAACGGAGCCATCAATTGATGATGATAGGGAATGCTCAAAACAAACAAATACAATTGATCAATTGCCGAGTACAGAAAATTTACATACCGATACTAAAGTAGATAAAATTATTAAAACGAACGATGTAGCTAAAATCACAGAAGATATAAATGAAGTCCATGAAGAAGTTGCAGATATTGTTGAAGATATAGTCACTGATAGCGTACCGACGGAATCTGATCTCCAAATAGCCGAGGCACTTATTAATTTGCCATCGACAGCGATCCAAAATAAAACTTTCAGTGAAACACCGCCCGTCACACCACCTCTTTCAATACTTCCTTCAGACGTAGACAAACCCATGGAATGTTGCGAAGACGTGTTGAACGAGGAAAGTATCGTCGAAACGGTTGTACGCAGCCCATCTGCTAAAGGTTTAAACATAGAAGAACCCATACAAGAATACTTCAACGAAAATCATAAAAACATTGTGCGTTATGAAACTGAACAAGAGAAAAGTGAAAATTTGAATGCTGCACAGTCGCTAGTTCAGATGTCTGAATGCATCGATCATAATATTAATTTTGTTGAAATTGAATCTGAAAATAAGAAAGAGGCTAGCCCCACTGAGACCAGCAAACCGGAAAAGTCTGAAGCCGCAATGGAACCTAAATTATCTTTATTACCAAAAAAACCTACAGTAGAACAATCTAATGGTAAGTCGGTTTCTTATGACAAATCTTCTAGTAAACTACTGAAAATATTAGAAAAACCGACGACACCAAAACTAGCACCCAGTAAAACTATTATAAGTAAACGAGTAATCATTCCTGGCAAAGAGAAAATCTTAAATTTCGACGTTGGCAAACAATCTCTTAAGGGAAAACCGCACGGGATCAAACAGAATATTGTTATCCGGAGATCAGGGCCTAATAAAACTATATTAAATAATATTACTGAAGTTTCAAACCTCAATAAAATTATCCTGTCCTGCAGCAATAAGCCTATCCAAGAAGCGTCGTCCGTGCAGACATATACAATACAAACGCCCGTCGAACCTTCCGCCGATCCCAATACTATACTTATACAACCAAAAAATAGAAAAATTGGCAAAACCCTAACGAAAATACAGAAATTAAAACCGCAAACCCAAACATCGTTTGTTGCGCACATTAAAGAAAAAAAGCCTATTAAAGAAACTGGAAAAGATGAACCCATATTCGACATAAATTCTATGCCCATAGTGTTGTCTGATGACATACTGACCCCGGAGAGTATCGAGAAAATGCCGATTGTAATGACCGATGCTAATATTATAACCAATACTACAAATACCGCTAAAATTAAAACTAAAACAATAGTAGAAAGCGAAAAATTAGCTTTGAGTCCCGTAACTACCAAAGCTTTAAGTCCTATAACGAGCAAATCGGAGATCAAAACGATGGCTATGAGTCCATCGAGTGACGCCGCTAAAGTCACA
This sequence comes from Papilio dardanus tibullus, assembly GCA_013186455.1. Classification (NCBI taxonomy): domain Eukaryota; kingdom Metazoa; phylum Arthropoda; class Insecta; order Lepidoptera; family Papilionidae; genus Papilio; species Papilio dardanus. The sequence continues at coordinate 395,254 of QDHC01000893.1, read as the reverse complement.
ACCCCTAACATTCTCTCCAAGTCGACCAAGTTGCGCGGTTCTAAACCTATGCTAGTTATAGAGAAGTCTACCGGCAAAAAGAAAATCATCCTGCCTCAGCCCGAGTCGGCGAAAGAATCCAAGCAATCTCACCTCCCCACTCTCGTGCCATCCGTCTCCCAGAGCGGGGGGAAAACTGAAAAGTACATAATCCTGCCCACGACGAGCGCCCCTCGCGCCACTCGCACTCAGAAAATAGTCATAGACCCGCAAACGGGCAAAGCGCACATGTTCCTCGCTAAAGGAAGCGATGCTTTGACCGTCCCTGACAACAAGGCGGTCTCCGCCAAGCTGATACAGCACTCCTCGGAGAACACCGCGCCCGGCAACACCGTCATGATCATAACAAACTCGCAGGGCGCTCAGTCTAAGATTGTGTTGACGCCAGAGCACGAGAAGATATTGTTTCCTCACAAAGCGAACGTATCGCAACTGAAAACGTTTACTCAACGAATATCAACAAATTCAAATATAGGACAGAAACCGACGGTGACGACGGCCACCGCCGCGAAGGGACAGGCGAGGATAGTGCCCCGAAACAAAAGTGCAATTATTACTTCCAAAGGTCAGCTCATCGTCGGTGGTATCGTGCCCTCCAGCACCACGAACATAGCTCCGATGCCAGAAATCCGGCCGGCGCTAAAGCGCATCATGCCTGCAGACACCAAAAAGATCGTGCACGCGACACAAGGACAAAAGGAGGCGGCCGAGTCAGTGTTGTTTTATCAAAGAAAACCCGGTACTTACATGCAACTGACCGCCGCACAGTTTGAACATTTCCAAAAGACGGGGCAGCTGATATCAAAATCACCAATCGCCCAAGAAAGTAAAGTGATCATTCAAAAACCCAGCGCAAAGTCTATTAGGGAACCCGTCGTTATAACTACCTCCAAGCAAAGGGGAAGAAAGAGCACGATCGATCCTCAGATGCCGCTGAAGAAGGCCAAACAGGAGATAGCGATAGCCCCCGTGCCGCCGCCCGTCCCGCCCCTCGTGCCTGCGCTCGTGCCTGCGCTCGTGCCCGCCCTAGCGCCCGTCTCGCAACTCACTGCGGTCCCGTCCTTGTCATCCAGTCCCGTTGCGACAAGCAAACAAACCGTTCACGCTCCCAGTGCGGCAACCGCTTCGACGTCCACGTATCCCGACTTGGATAACATCGAGGAAATACTGCCATCGACGGCGATAGCGCGCCAGGCGGAAGCCGCATCTGCGCAACCCGAGCCGGCCGCGGCCCTGGCGGCGGGTGCGCTTTCCGACGGGCAGTTGTCGGCGGTACCCGGGGAGCACTTCGGGGGATTGTCCGGTACCTTTTACCTCTGCGTGGAGGACAATGGCAATTACACGATAGTTGATAATCGTCCCTTGATACTAGAAAACAATGAGCTGGTGCCGATGCCGGAGCCCGCGCCCTCTATAGCGGTACAGCCCGAGAGGCGCGACATCCTGGAGGCGGCGCTCGCCAACAGCGACGTGTTTCAGCCGGAGGCGGCGCGCGACGACCCGCCCGACTTCCGCGACATGAACGCCCACGTGCCCGTACTCTGCCGTGTCTCCGAGACGAGCACCACCCTCAACCAGCCAATCATGACCCCTGTCGAGGTGCCTACGAAGGTCGACGGCGAGCCAGCCGTGCCCGCCGTGCCCGCCAACCTGGACGACGGGTTGGCAGTGATCGGCGTCACGCCCCACACGGTGCCCACCTCGCTCGAGCTGCCTATCACCGTCACGGATCCCAGGATAGCCCCCAAGACCTCGGGCCCCCTAGGCGGCGGTGCGTACAGAGCCGCTCTGCTGCCCTCGCCCAACACCGAGATCGCGCTCGTCACGTCCTGCGAGGAGGTGGACGTGCACGCGCCAGGGGTCACGTCGCTGCCGCTCCTCGCGGACGCCGGCTCCGTGGGCAAGTCACTGCCCATCTTGACAGACGAAGTGGCGGAGCGCGGCGTGTCTTCGGTGGAGTCGACGCTGGGCTCGCCGTCGTCTGCGGAGGTGCGCGACTCGGAGCCGGAGGAGGGCCAGTGGGCGCGGCGTCTGCTCACGCCCAGCTCCGACACCTCGGAGGCCTCCTGCGAAATCCCGCTCCAGCCGCCCATCAAACTCTCCGTTAACGATCTATCTCATAGCGAATAAAATATAACAATGTGTTGTTTTTTTACATGCTTTTAATCAAAGCTTGAAAATAATGATTTTAATTGGTTATTTATTATTTTGTCATAAGTTTTAAAAAATGAAATGTGCAATACGATTAATTTTCATTTTGCTCCTTGGAAGGATACGAGCGGGCTTACAACAGTGGCCGCCGCGTCGCGGGCGCGTTGTGAACGGGCCCGCGACGCCGGCGAGGGGGGGACGTGTACATAATATTGTAATGCACTGAACGATCAACTCGATACATTTTATATAAAACGCGTTCGCGGTCGATATAATTATGTATTCACCACAGAAATATAGTGTAAGAAAATTATGATTGTAAATCTAAAACGCCGTTGTTGGATCGTATGTGTAATATATAAAAGTTTAGGTATATTGTAATATTTTTTATATCGTTTAGTCTCAAGGAAAATCAAGAATGTGTATGATTACTACACAGGTGTAAGAATGCTCAGTTCCGGTTTGGCAAATTTTGTTATTCAAAATTGGGGTCACTTCGGGTAACTGATTTAGGCTATATTATATAACGTTATAATATTATCATTATCGTAGAATTAATTGTAAGTACAATGTTGTTACAGTAATACGTCAAAGGCACATGAAGGATTGAGTGTGAGCGAGGCGAGGTAGCGCAGCGCCGCGCGCAGGCGGCGCTCCTTACCTATTTACTTTGTGTAGTTAAACTCTAATAAAGAAACATTATTCAATAAAATATTTTTATTTCTTTTCGTAACTTATTTCTAGGTGAATTGAAACATTTCAATTAACTTAAGTTTCTAATTTGATTTAATCGTATTGGTAAAACCGTCATATTACAGAGGTGAGCCTGCGCCTGCGCCTCAGGAACACTACACTATGCAACTACAAACTAGAACAACAATATTTTAATTTATAATATAAATTCGTAACACGTTAACAGCTGCATTTCACATCACATAATACTTTTGATAAAAAATAATTATACTTGGTTCATGTAAATATATATAGGTCCTGTTTTAATTAGTATAATAAAAGATTCGATTACAGAAAAAGGATCATTTACACGGTTAAGGTTATTTTCTAATGAATTGAAAACTGATTCAATGACAAATGCTTAAAACGATTATCACAAGACGAGCCGCGCAAACGAATATAGTTCTGAAATAACGTGTCTAAAACAAATTAAATAACGGTAAAATGATATTTTTGAAATAGCAGCTGCTATGCTATCGTTATCTGCTATTGACTGTTAAATATAGCGTTAAACATAATGGTAATAAAAATAACTTAAGACTTCCAAAGTTAAGGTATAAAATTGCAGTTGATAAAACAGTTATGTTAATAGCAGCCGATAAAAAGATTTGGTTTATAATCTGTGGTGTAAATATGGCGGCACGAGTTAGTCGTCTACTGCAGAGCTTGTCGCGTGGTGTTGGGCAGGAAGAGGCACATGAGGCCGCCGCCGGCGAGCAGCACGGCCACGATGAAGGTGGGCGCCGGGCAGTACGTGTCCAGCAGCGCCGCGATCACCACGTTGCCGATGATGCCGCCGAGCCGCGCCGCCACCATCGACACCGCCACGCCCGTCGCGCTGCAATATACACCAATACATGTTGCACTTATCAACAAAATCGAACATTATATTGCCCAATGGGTTTTATGTGATGATCATCAATAACCATTAACACATCATCCATAACTGTTAGAAATTCAAACAAAATATCTAAAATATTACAATTTAAAATAGAGTTTTTATTATTAGCATTAAAAACGCCGACTTTCCGTAGGGATGAAACGGCAAGATGTTAAGTTCAGTTGATGATTTTATCAGTGAAGTGCTGACTCACCGCAAATTGGTGGGGAAGACCTCGGTGATGAGGCAGTCGAGGGAGGCGTTGCCGCACGATATCACCGAGCTGAAGATAGCGCTCACGATCAGGTTGTTGGTCTTGTTGTATACGAAGTACATCGCCGCGGAGCACAAACCCGCGGAGAACGTTGAAAATACTGAAAATACAAAAAAATCTTAATAATGTCCGAATTCGTATTGATTTTGTAATTAGTTTTCACTACCGCTCACTAGATGGCGACGTTTATTTCTACAGCACAGAATTACCATTTGATTGCAATGTAAATATATAGGAATTCTTGAAATTTTGATTAAATTGAGTTGTTCGACAGTACGGTTGTATTATTCAGTGGTTCCCAAAGTGTATATTGTGCAGTTGCTGACAATAATTATGTTTAACTTCTCATTATCAGATTCATTGCTGCACTCAGGATGGTTAAATTACAACTAAGCAATCTTTTATTTATATTTAATGTTGAAAACACCAAAGGACTGCTTAAATAACCATTGAACCACTCATATACTTTCTCTTTCATATCACGTATCAAACAATCGAATCTAATCTCTGTAACTAATTTGTTACGTACCCAAGAAGAACTTCCTTCCGAGCCGGTCCATGCCGAGCACGGCGAAGATGTTGGAGGGTATGGCGGCGGCGACCGTGATGAGAGACTCCATGAAGACGTCGGAGTGTATGTGCGGGTCGCAGAGCGCGTCCGCGGAGTGCGTGCCGCGCTGCACCACGTACGCCGTCGCCTGGCAGATGTCCGCCGGCGCGTTGTCGTTGGCGCGCGACCACTCGTCGAAGCGATTGAACATTTCGGGGAACCACATCATCAATCCGTAGTAGCTGTGGATAGACATCGTCGACCATTATACAATGATACATAGGAGTTTAGACAAGGCTAAAGAGAGCAAGCCCAAGCCACTACGGGAATAATAGTTCTATTTTGCTATTAAGCACTGAATACATCCTGATGGGGCTCCAGACTGCTTAAAACAACTCTATTATTGTTATGGAGTACTAGAATAGTGCAAGCTATGTGAAACTAATTGATAAGCAATTCAAATGAAAATAGAACTCACCCGATATGGAATGTAAAGTTGATGGTGATCGATATCGCTGTGAACTTGAGTATGGGCGGCACGAACAGTTGCTTGCTGTGCTCCACGATGTCGCTCAGCATTCTACGCATCTTTGACTTCGGCTCTTTCTCTTCCAGCTGCTTTTCAGCCTTCGTATGTACCGGTGCGTCTACTAACAACTGCTTAACTGGGTACTCCTCTTTACTCCTACCGGTATTCATAAGATAGATCCCTCTGAATACTTCGAGAGCGTCTTCGTGGCGACCCGTCGTAATCAAGAATTTGGGTGATTCTGGCAGTAGAAATAAAAGAGCTGCGACTAGGAAAGATGGCAGGGACATCACTAGCAAGAAGATGCGCCAAGAATTGTACACGAAACCGCCTGTCGTTCCTCCGATTTCTGGAACAAGAAAACATTTCATATTAGACTTAAACGTCATAATATGATAGTTACGTAAGTTAAGTCTATAGTTCGTTGTGTGACTGACCGCTGGGGATGATGACCCAGGCGAGGCCGGCCACGAACAGGTTGCCGAGGGTCCAGAAGGCAGCCATGAAGCTCAACATGGCGCCGCGTTTCTTCTTAGGCTGGAACTCCGCGAAGTATGACCAAATCACAGGACCGGAGCCACCCAACCTACAATTATAAATTGTACAACATTTACATTTTGTAATGATTAAACAATGAGCAGAACATGAGTTTAATCCAAGCGTTTATTTCAGTTCAGAGCTAAGTTCAGTCGTTTTTCTATAGACTTTTCTATAGAATCTAGAAAATTAAAATGCGTAATACAGATAAATTTGCGGTGTATAAAGTAATCGAAAATAAACATTTTCCTTGTTGAATTGTTATAGATTGACTACAAAAAATAATCGTTCTCCATTTATGCGAATAAGCAATCAAAAGCTAAAATTGTATAGCGGCCGAAAGGAAACTTTTCTTGATTGAACACTTAAAAACATTGAATAAAAAATTGTTTTTTTTTGTCACAAATTGGAGTCATGTTCAATGATTAACTTTAAAGTAGTAGAAGTTTTTCCTTTTAATGGAATGTTACCAGAATGCAAGTATTTCTGTGCTGTAGAAAAAACTCTGGCGTTTGATTTATGAACAACTTTAAAATCCTGCGCTAAAATTCGTGTAGGTCAGTTCTTATCTCCCTACTAACTTCATTATTTACAATGCTGCAAAGTTTGCAAGAACATCGATTCCTTTTTTGAGAAATAAAGGTTGAACAGAGACTTACGCAGCACCATTGATGAACCGGAAGAGCATGAACAGCTCGTAGTTCTGGCTGAAGGACGAGGCGACGATGGCGAACGCGTTGACGATGGAGATGGCGATAAGTACGCGCTTGCGGCCCAGCGAGTCCGCCACCGAGCCCCACGCGTACGCGCCCACCATCATCCCGATGAAGATTATACTGTTCAGCCATCCCTGCAACACACAACCACATATCTTGTAGCGCGTTTCATTGTCCTTAAGTGGTCTCTCTTTAGTCTTAAATCTAAACTAATTGTTTTCCCTAAGTGAACATTTTACGATTCTGACTGTGATAGTCAGTCTTTAACGACGGTATTTAAAGTGACCACGTTGTTTATATGCCTGGATTGCATTCGATTTTAGTCTGTATTGTTACGGCCGAATTTTCAAACGGCACTCAACATGTAAGAGCGTCTTACATGTTAAGTCCACGCTTAAACTTCAAATTTTACGGCGATCTCGTTTTATTTTGATGCCACTAACATTTTCAGCGACGCTTACGATTAGAGTGGAGTTTGAATATACGGCCGTTATTAACATAATTTAAAACCCTAAAAAAAATAAGTTTTGCTTTGTTTTTAAAAGCGTAATAACATATACGAATGTTTTTAATCTAGTTCTAATAAACGACACGTGGCACTCGAATCACGCCACGTGTAGTGTTTACAAACGTATACCTCGAAAAGTTTGATCAATATTGTAGGCGAATTTCACACGTTCACTACACGGCCTTCTTAGAATAAATATACGCGTACAAGAAACGACAAGCGACAAGGTTGCACATCTATAAACGGGCTTCTTAAACAGAATTTTGTGTGCGTCATAAATCATGTAACTTAGGATGTGTCGCGATTTATTTCCGTACATCTACTTCCGTTTTATTAAAATAATACATATTTGATATATTATTTATTGACAGATGCTAGGTAGTAAAAATAGTGTGTTTATTTTTTCGTTTACAAACAGGACATAAGTTAAAATAAACTATAGGGATAGAAGAATAATCCTTAAATTATGACATTTTTTAAAACTGTTTCAGTCTAGTAATATTTTACTAATGGCCGCTTAATATAGGTTTCTCATACTAAAACCGCACTAAGGACTACGAAATGACTACTTAGTAAACGATTCTAAGTGGAGTACGATTTTAAAAGGTGACTAAAATCGGATGGCGATGACATTCATTGCGTTTTTATTTTCATAGATTGGAGTTTGCAAAGTATTATGATTTTGTTGGAAGCGTTTGCTTTATAAGGTATAATATTTGCGAATTCATTATCACATTTGTGTGCTAAGTGTCTTCAATGTTATTAGGGTTGCCAGATATTTTAAATCTTTACAAATGGTGTATAAAAAATAAAAAGAATATGAATAAAGCCAGTCTTTTAGTCTGTGAATGTATTGCTCTTATGAGGTAGTCAGAGATAAAACATTTTAGAATTGCCGGAAGTGCAGCAAGAGTAACTAGAAGCCTAACATAAACAATCCAAATGATTTCTTAGAACCTAATCTAGATAACATAATAATATCGTTCCCAAAATTTGACACGGTGACAAATGCAGCCTCTCTTATTGAAACAAATAAAAGGTGATATTAGACTTTTAAAATGGAGCAGTAGAATTCATTGACTAATTACAGACCCTTATCTTATTGTCTTATAAACTTCAAAAAACTTTTGATTTGTCACTAACATGGAGAATTGAGATATTGATTACCTTAATACATCTAATAGATGGCACCACATACAATCCAAAGTTCACTTTAAAGTACCAATTTCTCTTAAACAGTTACGAAATTTATAACGTTTTCTAGCTCTCATCAACTAACAAACTTTAGTAGGCATACTTTGGTGTGTCGCGGACGTAAAGCAGTGCCCGTGACCCCGTGGTAATATGTTAGAGGGCCGTCAGGTTTTAGTGGGTATTCCGGTCACCTTCTGTGACCGGCGAGTCCCACACTCCCTATGCCATTGCACAGCCCGGCGTAAGGGTGCGTAAATGCATTTCCTGGTGTTAAAAAAAAGGCATACTTTGGTGTGCGTGGTGAGGTTGAGGTCGCACTGCGCCGAGGGCAGGATGAAGGACATGGAGATGACGTCCATCTCCTCGGAGGTGCTGACCAGCCCGCACACGGCGAGCAGCAGGTAGTGGAAGCGGCCATAGCCTGCAACAATAAACAATGATAAACCGTGGATTCTTTTAACAAACCGTTCATCAAAACATTCACATTTAAAGTAGTAAGTAAGATTAGTTACCGAAAGCTACTTTAAAATTAGTCAGTTAATTATAATAGCTGTTATCCTTACTCTACCAAAACATATTCATAAAACACGTTTGCTTAGTTTTTTCTTCAGGAAGCGAGAGAACAAAAGCATTTGATATGCATATTTCGACAGTGTGAATTTACGGCTAGCTGTCCCAAGTCTACGCATTTTAATACATCCGCGGACAATGGCAGGACAAATTTAATAGGTAGTTTAAATAACTTTTCTTTAATATATCTACCACAATTTTGATCGTCAAACTTTAATTACAATGTAAACTATTAGTTTTCTTCTAACCTTAAGGCTTTATTATAAACCGAACTGACACAAAAAACGGACTTGCGCCGAAACAAAATCACCATTTTTGCGCGAACTCGGTGTAATGAAGTCGTAGGGTTAGAGAATATATCATTTAAACTCGGCTCCAATAACATATCGCGTGATCTTCATTTGTTTACATTACATTGGCCACTACAATGTTTGTCAACAGAGTGTAGGAGCGTGTGCGGGGCGTTCCGGGAAGACGTGGCCTGTTCACTGCGGCACGGAATGCAACGCAAGCCCTCTTCATTCATAAAACTTCACACGATATGTCTCTATTACATTGTTTGTGTGACCACTCTATCCACGTGTAAGTTTCGACCTTAAGCCTTGTACACATTAGGATAGTATTTTAGTCGAGTAGCAAGTAGCAAGTATCCGAACAAAGGATTCACTAATCTATCCTACTAAAATGATGCTGTTCGGACACGTTTAGTTACTAAATTACTACCTAGTGCGTAGGTTTAGGCTTAAACGAGTCCGAACAGTAATGAATCCTTTGTTCGGAAAAATTCTACTTGCTACTCGGCTAAAATACTATCCTGGTGCGAACAAGGCTTTACGATAATCGAATATTACACGTGTCTATGTTTAGGACGTAAAGGTTACTTTTAGAAAGCGACAAACGTGTAAGCTAACTATTAAACATAAATTAAAAGGCTGCAGAGCCTTTCATCCAACAGCACAAAAATAATGCTGTTAAATTGGATATTGCAATCAAAACGAATTTATTTTAAATTCCTTTTTGGATTATTTGTAGCTGTTAATTCTTATCGTAATTAAAATAATTAATAATAAGGTTTCTTACACTTATAATGCTTAATTAATTAAATTGTTTGTACCTATGTCAGATATTAGTAGAGTTATGGATAATAATATAAGTATGTGATGTGCCCGTTATTCCTTTGACCCGTTAATAAAAAAAAAAGATTAATTTCCGATAGGTAAATCTTGTTACATATACGATTTAAAGGTTGGCTTAAATATATTTTCATGGACATGTGTTTAACGATATGTAAACAATATTTTTTTATGGTAATATGTTATATGAAACGATTCGTAAGTTGCGCGGGAAAATGACCCCACTTCCGAGTACAAGCGACGAAGGTTAAAACGAAGTTTTATGACGAAAGATCATGTTTATTTCCACTGTATCGATTTATAGTATGTTGCAATTTTACAAATAAATTAATTAAACTACCTCACTTATTTTTTATATTTTGGCTAGTGTTTTTTAAGGATCATATCAAATCTATATCTACATTTCTATACTAATATTATAAAGAGAGAAACTTTGTATTTTTGAATTTTTGTATTGTTATATGTATTGAAATAACTCAAGAACTACTGGGCTGATTTCAAAAATTCTTTCACTCATGGAAAGCTACATTATCCCCGAGTCACATAGTATTTAATTCCACGCGGACGAAGTCGCGAGCAACAGCTAGTATTTTATAAAGAGGAAAGATTTAAATGTTTGAAACGATAGTTTGGATGTATAACAGTGGTAGAGCCCGCTTTAAGATCTTCGCACGAATTGTCCGGCTCGCCCGGTGAAATACCACGACCACACAGAAGACAGGCGTCAAATGGAAGCTATTCTTTTCCTTTAAGGAAATGATGGGAAGAGGAAG
>QDHC01000893.1:356843-384569 GCA_013186455.1 Papilio dardanus tibullus | reverse complement strand
GGCTGATGTCTTCAGCGAAGGTACGATACCTGGAATGTAAAGAAAATTAATAAAATAAATAAACTACTATATAACTTTACTACTTGTGAACTTAATTAATTTGTTACTTAGTTTTTAGTTGTGCTACTAATAAGTAGGTATAGACAATTTTGAGTACCTAGTTGGTTGGTTTGAAATTTTACTATTGATTATGTCTCTCGCTATTTAATGAATTCTAGAGCATTAATAATTTGCTATCACACTGTTATAATAACAGTTATGTATGATAAAATTAATTAAATTATCCAAGTGCGGAATGAGACCGAAATTACGAGACAAGGTTATACTGTTTTTTCTATCTAGAACGTACTAGATTATAAAGTAGAACTAGTTCGTATCTAATGTACCTTCTGTACTGGAAACGTCACACGATAAGTATGTTTGCTTAATGATTTCTTGATAGAGGATCAATTTATTTTTAGAGATTAATTCAGCGAGATAACAAAAAGAACATCAAAATACTTCTTAGAAGTGAAGGAGATGTTATGAATTATGTCAGATGTATAGTTACTGGTTATTATACAATACATTGAACTATTAGTTGTACATATATACGGTGATGGAAAACATCGTGATGCAATCTGCACATATTGGCGAAGAGATTCAAAGTTATGTGTGAAGTCGGTTCGCACTGGGCCAGCTTAGTTGACTAGGGCCTAGTCACCTTAAACCAAATAATATTTATTTCAAACTTTCACGATGTAAAATGGGAGTACTCACCGAGGTCAACGGTTTTGGAACCTGGGCCGTTTAGTTGGAGGTCGTTTTTTACATCACAATCTGGAAACAAAAAATATATATCAATATAGGTACTTACTCTGTTCCAAATTTTCATATAGTTATGGATATCTGAGACGATGAGAGAAGCGCTACTATAGCAGTTCCATCTGTCAGGAAAATATATAAAACTTAGCACACCCACGGTACGACAAAGAGTTCCACAGTTTCTTTTACTATTGACAGGGTGGCATTAGGTGAAGTTAGGGTTGAGGTTTTTATTTATAATTATTTATTGTTTATATTAATTATAGTTTTAGAAGTATTCATGGCATCAGCAATCGTATAAATTGCTACACGAACCAGTTTTTTAATGATTCTAAAATAATTGACGTTGCATTCTTAAGACAAGGGATAATTATAAGACAAGGGAAGAGATAAAATCTACAGCGGTCGATACGCAGCGCCGCGATGTTCGTACTTATCTAAGAAACGGCTCATTTACTTTGTTATACCGTACTATCAAAACTCTGTTAATTAAAAAACAAACACTTCGTATATAAAAATGAAGGGAACATTATAAATCGAATGACAGCTCATTTGTTAAAATCAGTCACACTGGAATTGACTAGGGAGTTATCCAAAGTATCTTTCGATTGGCGATATCGCTAATGGAATCGACAAAAATGCATGAAACTGTCAATCGCTATCGCCAATCAAAAAATACTTTGGGTAACGACTTGCTGTACCCTAGCTTCCGGAGACAAGCAGTATGGACCAAAAATAATTTGATTTGGCACGTTAAGAACAAGATTACTCGTTCGCTTCACGTGCCAACTCAAGTACAAGGTAGGTATGTATTAGTAGGTACTCACTGTGAGGTTTTTTGGGCCCGGGGTCAGTTTCTACCATCCTATGCGGGCGGCCGGCGATGTATGCTTGCCTCGGAACGGACTTGAAACTTTCTTACTGGCTGGACGCTGAGTTCCAACGGCGAACGACGCGTCTACAACAACAAAAATAATTAAGTTATGTACACAATTGAGAAGTAAGACCAGACTATTCAAATGTACGGACAAAAGAGGTCAGAAGTAAGACTTATCTCCACAACTTCCATTGACCCAATGAACCCCTTTTGTAAACTACGGTATACCTAAACCTCTTGGTGATTTTTTACAAAAAGTGGTGGTAATTAAATATGTAGAAAATGATTAAGTACTTAGTTGTAACTTTTTGAAAGCTTTTTGAAGCTATGAACTGTAACTTCAACAAGGTCGTCGGCTAAAAGAAACATTGTAAATTGCATTAAAAAGGCATAATCGCGCACATATCTGCGAGATCGTTCTAAATTCGTAACATCAAGAGCTTTTTATGACGTTTAACATTGAAAATATTTTGAAGATCGCGCTCGTAAAGTCGACTGCGCGCATGCTTCTGCCGAATTCGATGAATAAAAAATGTGTTTCTATACTTATGAAAGATCAAGCAGGACTTGGCAAAGGAAACTAAACAAGTTATATGTTATAAAATATTCGAGAAATGCCTTGTGCCTTGTTTCGATTCGATTCCAACGCCGAAATTAAGTAAACACAGGAACGTAAAACTACAGATATGGCTATTGTGATGATTTTAATTTTTCAATTGTTTTGTAAAAATTGTCAGATGAATTAATTCATATTGGAAAATAATGATAGCAAATGTTACATTGTTTTATGAAAAAATGTTTTACCAAGAAATATCTCCCAATTTATCCCTCTTATTTCGAAAAAATGTATCAAGTACTAAGATAAACAAGGACCAATAAGTCGTCGATTATACGATACTGGAGGACACTCGGAAGTAAATAAGATAGACCAGGGGTCTCAATGGACGAAATTATGTATCATTAGATGTACCAGGAACAAAGATGTTCTGTATTTTGGAATACACTTTATGAATGTACAAGTACCAAACGTAGAAAGTACAACAGTAATAACACTGATTCTCGTTTCGGAATAAAGCAGTATGAGTTTTAGAGTGTGAAGTTTGTCTATGGTTTCAACTTAGGACTATGGGTTTCATACATGAATAGACAATTAGTTATACTAGCCTTACTAAAGCTATTGTATTTGCGTACGCGAGAAGTACATCGATAATTGGCTTGGTGTACACAGTCGAGTGAGCAAGCAAACAATGGGCTGGAAGTGTCCCCCGCGGCGGCTGTGACCACGCTCGCTCCGGCCGGCCTCATCCAGTTTCGACACGGATATAGAGACAAAGCGCATCCCTATTGAGCGTACACGGACGCGTTTATTATTGAATCAATGTTTTAATTCGTTAATACGGTAAACGGCGCAGCTTAATGCGACGCCTTAGTCCCCAGTCGTGGCCCTTCATTGCACTATTTGGTACAAATATTTAGGATTATACATAAGTATATTAAAATGAAAAAGAAATGAAAATTTGTGTGGTACCATTCATCATCCCCACTACCACATCATACTCCCGTAGGATTGGTGCACCAGGTTTTTATCCTCCACGTTAATCTATCTTCCGTCATCTTAGTCACCTTTCACGCAATCTATCCATCTTTTCCTAGGCCTACCTTTTACCTTTTTTATAGGAGAAGGGGGCAAACGAGCAGCGGATCAACTAAATTAATTGGTCCGACACCCATGGACATCTGCAACACCAAAGGAACCACAGATGTGTTGCCGGCCTTTGAGAGAGGAGTACGCTCTTATTATTAAGGCCCCCAAGTCATAATATCTATGTTGTTTTACCTATAGAGAAGCGAATTTATTATTTTTCATGGCAGTTTAAATGGAAAAATTACAACTATGTAGTTACAATGTGCAAATCAAGCATATTCTCTAGTCAACACATAAAACTTTGTTTTTATTTATGTTTGTAGCATTCTCGGCGCTAAAACACCGTGATTCACGACGCCGCCGTGTGGGACTGTATTGAGTCGTTGAACTAATTTATAGCATTGTCATTGTAACGGATACGAGAGGGTTTTACGTTTGGAAAATTGTTTGTTTCATTGAAAGTACATGCGACAAAGATTCGTATTATACAGATGTATTAATTTACGACATCATATTAAAAACCTCTAAATGATCAGTGTTACTCTACTATATTGTGAATGTATTATACATGAAAACCTTCCTTATGGATCACTCTATATATTAAAAAAACCGCATCAAAATCCGTTGCGTAGTTTTAAAGATTCAAGCAATATAGGGATAAACATAAAAAAGCGTTATTGTTTACTATGTAAGGATAAGAACAATTTACAGCAATCAGAGCTTATAGTTAAGTTAAGTACTTAGATAGTTATATTTAGTAAGAATATGAGAGGGAATATTTTTTTGTAGCTGTGTTTCGAAAGCAGTAACTGGCTCTAATGGTAAAATATATAACCAACTTAATGTGTCTTGTTCATATTAAAAAAAACATTTCCAACATAGATATCGTTTGCTTAGATATTTAACCAAAATATTTCCAATCAACAACATTTTAAGCACTCAAACACTAGAATAAAACGTCTTTGTTAAACCGTTTATGCAAACAAATAACTCAATTTTAGAATATTACATTCCAAAAATATTAAAGGCATGAAAAACCGCGCCTCTATGTACCACGCTTCGTCGCGTGCTGCGCACGAAAAACGTGACCGTGAAAAAAAATTAACTGCTCGCCGCATGCAAATGCTTCCCTAAATCTACTCTTAGGTCCTTCGTACAGAATACGCAAATCTGGGACTTTAGGCTGTAAGCGCTTTCCATACTAGTATTATAAAGAGAGAAACTTTGTATTTTTGTTTGTATTGAAATAACGCAAGAACTAATGGACCGATTTCAAAAATTTTTTCACCATTAGAAAGCTACATTATCCCCGAGTAACATAGGCTATATAATTTAATTCCACGCGGACCAAGTCGCGCACAACAGCTAGTCTGCAATAAAATCACATAGAGTAGAGGTTCGTACTGCATAAATGTATTGCTTAAGCCCTTTATACCTTGTGCGCACTAGGATAGTATTTTAATCGAGTAGCAAGTAATTTAGTACCTAAACGTATTCGAGCAACTACATTTTAGTAGAGAAGATTAGTAAATCCTTTGTTCGGATACTTGCTACATTTTACTCGACTAAAATACTATCCTAATGGAACAAAGCTTTAGAGTCTAATATCGCAGATCGTAGCCGTCATGCGAAGAGCCTTAGTGTAATCAAAATTCGTGTTAAATGAATATTTAGTAATATCAATTATCCTCACGAATAATCTATTAACAAATATCTTTGTAAGAAGCCAAATTAAATTAAAGGCAAAATGTACATGTTCATCAATATTGTATTGTAGATAGAACGTGCGTTTTTGCCGAAACCAACGCATAAACATATTTTGTATGTCTTATTTTTAAAAGAAATAAGAGGGATATGATTTTGTATGATTGATTAGACAGTGGAAAATCACAATTCTAAACAAAACTTTACCTAAAGTATGGAAATTAAGAATAGTTTCGTTATTTCCTACAAAAAATGTATAGCATAGAATATTATTATTCTCAAAATGTCATCTTTTGAAGGCGATCATTAGGTTAACTTAAATTCTTAAGACCGCATCTCTCAAAAGCGAATATAAGAAAAGACAAAAAGAATTACCAGGAATCAATTGTTTCTATCCCAGGCCGTGTTAGTAGTTTTTTGGTGCTAATGCAAATATTTTCCATAGCGTTACGTTGATGACACATGTCTGTTAAACAACATGCACCTACTTACATAAACGAAACATTTTATAGCGCAGAAGATAAGCAATTTTCACGTGGTATGTAAGACAAAATAAATTTTGAATTTCTTTCGGTATAGGTTACAAGAAACACATACATTTTTAAATCATAAATATAAGAGCGTCGGTGGCTCGGGGGTTTAGCTCTTGACTTGTAAACTGCAGGTCCGGAGTTCGAATCCCGCCATCTACCAATGTGATTTTCGATTTTCATATGTTTTTACTGACGCTTTTAGGTGAAAGAAAACATCGTGATACAACCTGCACATATCGGCTAAGAAATTCAAAGATATGTGTATTCACGCGAAATACGCGCTAGTCGTGTAGTTGCGGAAAATGGAGCCCATCATGGGTCGAAACCGTTAACCTTTTTTAAATCATAAATAAGATATTTCTTTCAAATATTTACGGAATGATATTAAAACCAATGCCCGTTTTTGAAATTTTGAATCTTTTGTCTTTTTTAAAGCAGGAAGTAATTCCATTTATCAAGATAATAACAATCATCATAAAAATTTGAATACTCGAAATTTATTCATATTATATTAAAAAATTCGCAAACATATCGTATAATTTTAGCGTCAAATAACGACTGAGAAGTAATAAATGTTTTCATCCTGCACTGGCACCGGTTAAATAAATAAATCTGTTGAAACTAGTAAATCAAAAGTGAATATAATAGTCGTAAAATGTACTTCAGCTAAATATTACCTACAGTCTACAGTACAGAGTGTAGAAAACTCTGCTTACAAAAACTCACGTCCCTTTCAGAACGTTAGATTCAACATTAATTTTACATATTAAAAATACTTAGAATAGACGTAGACCTTTCGATTATTACTATACTTATATAAATTAATTTGTCACAGATAAAATACAGCTTTTAAAAAAAGTTTAATTAAAAAAACAAATCTTTGCATTCGTAGTTCTTAATCTTTTTATAATTATTAGTATTTATGATTTGTAATATTAATGTTACACCGGTATGAATGTACAATGCATAATTTAATTGCATTGTTAATTATTGTACAGCCGTGTCGAATAAAACGCTCCACTTGACGTTGAAACACAACGAAGGTAACAATTATATCATATGCTTTTAAATTAACCATAACATCTCGACAATAGTCTATGCTCTATGCGTACTATAAAATATTAAAAAAAAATAACAATACGCTCGTGGGAAAATTACCTTATTAGTTTCGTGTTTGTACAATTAAGGAGGAAAAAACTAGCGTTGAGTGTTTAAAATTCATACACAATGTTACGGAATATTTAATTGTTATTCGTCATTTAATATACTTTAAGAGAATTACTTAAGTATTTCTCTGTTAAATATTTGTTTTATGAGAAGGGGACAAACGAGCAGCGGATCGCCTGTGTTAGTTAATCCGATGCCCATTGATACCTGCCTGCCAAAGGAATCGCTGATGTGTTTCCGGCCTTTGAATGAGGAATAAACTCTTTTCTTTTTTTTAATATCTGAAGGAAATTAATTTTCAATTATTATTAAAGTACTTACTGCAAAACTCGAGCGAGTAATGACGCAGTTTATATTTGTTCGTTCTGATTAAGCTTTCAAATATCAATTGTTTTTAAGTATTAGCAATTCATTTTTAAAAATAAATTAGGCATAAACAATAAATATCGAGTCACTTTATAGTCTGTATATTTTACGCTAATCTATACAAATATTATAAAGAGGAAAGATTTGTATTTTTGTATATATTGAAATAACTCTAAAAACTACTGAGCCGATTTAAAAAAATCCTTTACCGTTGGAAAGCTACTTTATCCCCGAGCAACATAGGCTATATTTTTAATTATACGCAGACGAAGTCGCGAGCAACAGCTGGTATTACTATAAACCTGTTTCAGATATCAACTTGACTACCACATATAGGGCTGAATTATGCAAAAATGCTATTTAAAATGCGTTTTGTTCTTGAGATTACCGCGTTCAATAACACTTTTTATTTTGTCATATTTAATTGTTGTATTAATTATTTAAGAACATCATTAACCAGAGTTTTGCATCACACATTTTTATGCATCTTAAAAACATCAACAACATTAGTTTTTTTCATTAATGAGTTAAGCCTTTAAAAAAAAAAAGAAACACTAACTATTAACTAAATGAGTCTCGTACTCATTTGATAATACTTATTATAATAGTAATTATTTGTTCCGACACTGAATTACCTAACAAAATATTATATTATATACTGGTAAAACGGGTTTTCCAACTTGAATGACAAACCTGTGGACGTATAAACTTTTGTATTAAACGAAAATGTTATTTTTATTATATTCATTAAAATAATGCACTTCACAACAGCTCCGTTCAAATTGTGTATATTTAATTGTTATTTATTTAAAAAAATATTTTAATGATCAATTATATGAACTAACTACGTATAAATAAAAAAAACTCCATGCAAAATACACCGAAATCGATATATTTATTTAATTTGCTACTATTTCGAGACTTACGCTTTCGATAATGTTTGTAACATTGAAGCGAAAAATAGTTCGCGCGTTTTTCTTTACGTCAAAACTTTTCTAACGCTCGTAATGTAATTTAATATGTATAACTTTAATTATATGTATCAAATAGTTAAAAATATATCAATTTTTTTCGTGCTTAATAGACGGGCATTTAACTTCATACAAAATAAATTCGATATTTGAAATGCGTCAGTTGTCGAGCTTATCAAGCTAAACAGACAAGATTCAAATTATATTGTAATAATACTGACATTTTATAGATAATCTGTTACACAAAGTTATATAACTCATAGCAACATCATTATTTTTAAAATGTATTTATGACGTAAAAACCTGTTGAACTATAACACTTCGATTTCTTAAAAAAAAACTGCTGAAATAACATTTAAGTCTAAAGAATAATGTTGCATTTGTGAGCGGTCAACGCCAAATTCACTGTTCACTTGTCACTGTATCCTTATTGATTTTTAACATAAATCACAAAAAAATACTAACAAAGTAATACTTCTCGGTGCAGAGAGTCCCGGTGCGTTTGTACGAGATCCCGGGACTCTCTTTTACCGCACTAGAGAGGGCCACCGAGGGGGTTTTAGTGAGTCAAATCTCACATAACCCTGTCTTTCCCCAAGAAGACAGGGTATCTTTTGAAGATTTCACCCCCATAAACAAAAAAATACTTCTACATTTTAGTTTTTATATAAAAATTCACAAATATGTACTAGAGATTAAACGTTTCGACCCATGATGGGCTCCATTTTCCGCAACTCCACGACTAGCGCGTATTTTGCGTGAATGCAGGTTGCATCTCGCTGTTTTCCTTCACCTAAGAGTGTCGGTAAATATGTACATGAGAAAATCGAAAAACACCTGCAGATTACAAGTCAAGAGCTAATCCCCTTAGCCACAGACGCTCTCTTAATATGTACTAACACAGGCAAGTTAGGCAAAAAACTGTTTATTTTACAAATACGTTTTACAAATTAAATTTTATTAAATTTAATTGTATTTTATTATCTATTGTAATGCTTTATAACGACTTAGCTTTTACGTAATCAAAATGACCGCGGTAATTATAATTAACAAAATTATTAAACAAAAATCTAAATATTTTTATTTTTATTCTAATAGCTGTTGTGAGCGACTTCGTCCGCGTGGAATTAAATATTATAACATAGCCTGTTACTCGGGGTAATGTAGCTTTCTAATGGTAAAAGATTTTTTGAAATCGTCCCAGTAGTTCTTGAGTTATTTTAATACATATAAAAATACAAAGTTTCTCTCTTTATAATATTAGTATAGATTACACTATGGTTTAGTCGATAATTAGCTTATTTCTTAATTGGTAATCTAATCCTGGGTTTTCGAAACTCTATTAGAAAGTAAAACGACAAGAAAGCACAAATAAAAAGATTGTTAACTGGACTTTTCATACAGCAATTTATAAAATAAAATTTTGTTTCGCTGTATTTATATGAAATGTAAATTTTATCTCTATTTATTCAGGTATTAATCAAGTTGTCAACCTGATCGTATGGAGATTATAATTTATAGCATAATAATAATTACGTTTTCATAAAATAATTAGGGTCTGTAGTTTATGCATATACTTAAACATAGTTGTAAATGTCAATTTAAACTATGCTAAGGAGCTGAATTGAAGATTTTTGCACACGCTGTAGATGTTTTGCTTCATTAAAAACAAAAGAATAACTATTATTATTTTATATTCGTAATACATAGCACATAGCTAAGTCTGTCCCTTTTTTTTTCATTTTTATCGCATTGAAATATGTTTTATTTAAATATTTTCAAATCACAAAGCTTTTACTACGCAAATGAAAATATAACGGTTTGTATTTTTAATCCTGACTTAAACAAATGACATACTTTACTTAAGTAAGTACAGTTATTAATAAAAAAAATCTTATAATTTTACTGTGAGAAAATTAAATAGCTTTATTATTTTATCTTATTTTACAACAAAGCGACGAAACCTTTATAGCAGTAAAAACTATTGTTACGTAAATATTCCATAAAATTTAAACTTCATACAGTTTTTTTTTAATTTAACATAATATATGTATAATTAAAAATAATAATATATTTCGCTTACCAGCTGCAAAAGTTTAATTTCCACGAACACAGCCTAAACTCAAACAAAGCATAATATCATAAAGTTTTTAAATCGTATTTTTTTCTATAAGTCACTAAGAACAAACTCGCGTCAAATATCACTGTTAGGTAACATTGCAGGCCACCTCTAGTCCTGTGTATGCTCATAGGATATTTTAAAAATAATGTTTTTAAAAAACAAATAGCATAGACAATATGTATTTTTATTTAGTCGGTGGTAAATGTAGACGTGTCGATGGTTGGGAGTCGCGCGACTTTATGGCGGCGAGAACGCGCGTCGTTATAGCACCACCCGTGGCAATGCTCTCGTCTCAGCCCCACCGCCCTTGTTATTGTTTCTCGTAATTATCTCGTTTTAAGGTTGTAGTGTAGGTTTTTTTAACTTAGTTCCGCAAAACGGTTTCGCAGATTGCGGAAGTAGCGAACAAGACTTATCTGCGAAGATGAGTTCATACATTAGTATGTTGCGCTTATTTTGTAAATTTAAAGAATTGGAAATATCAAAGAGAACTCATAAATTAAACATAATGTTTAATTGGTAATTTAGTTTCGACTGAATATTTTCAGGACATGGGATATCATATTATTTAAATATCATTCAATGTCTTCGAAGAAAAATTGAATTTGTAAATGGGTAAATAATAAATATTGATGTCGGTGTTATTGTTTTACTATCGAGCAACAAATAAATTAAAACAAGGTAAATGAAACTGGGTGACTCTCTTTACAATTATTTTTCAACGTCAGATGTTAACCTTAACTATTTTTCATCAGGAGTTGGTACGATAAGGATATACGACGAGTAGAACTCGTATTAGTAACCGTAACTAAATATTTATTAATTTTTAAACTCTAGTTAAGAATAACTTATTATTATAATATATATAGATCGTTAATATATAATATATCGTTATTAAGTTATTCTTAACTAAATAACGATCTATTTAAGCTCACCCGTGGAGTCTAACCCTACGGGTTAGAAGCTGAGTTTATGTTTCGGCGTAAGTCCGTTTTTATCGCGAAATCGGTCTAATGAAGCCGTAGGGTAAAAAGGACAGTTTAGAATAGGTACATGGCTATTATACAGGATATACGTGATTTCCAAACTTAATCGGAATTCCGACACATCATCGAACTAGCGAAGGTCATAAATATATCTTATGCAGTTATTAAGAAGTTTATAAAGCAGTAAGTCCGTATTTAAGTCGATAAAATAAACATCATCATAATCAATTTAACAGTTAAAAGTAGGGAAAAGAAAGAAGAAAACTTACATTGAGGTAATCAAATCACTAAGTAAAATGAGTAAAAAGTTTTAGGTTTCTTATAGTTTAATCGATTGCCATCTCTATTTTATCTCAGCTGTTAAAAATATGACTTCATACGTGTACGAACGCTACTACTTACACAGTCTTTTATAAATATTTATCTACAATGTAAAGCTAACAAACTGTCGATTAGTGTTAATATTAGTTTTATTTCGGGGCTTCCTCCAAACCCACATATTTTAGGACATTAATAGGGATAATTCACCGTTCCAAATAGTTTTGAACTGCTGTTCTACTACTGTTTTTCTCAGAAAAGCTGATAAGCTTGTCTTATCGGTTAATATTCAGTAAACGATATAGGCTAATGTTAACTGTGACAACTAATTAAAAGAAAATGAATATGGAGAACTTAGTACTTATCAAAGTTGCAAAACCAGTAAAATTAAATCATCCTATGTTATGATACATACGTGCCGCCCTCTTCAAGGACACGAAGGTATCAAAACAGGTTAATGTATAAAAAACTGCGCAAAAATAACAATTGATATCGAGTTAAGTGCGTAAAAGTGACATGTGATTTAATGTGTTGACCTCAGAGAGTCCCGCCGCCGTTGTGAACCGGTCCGCCCAAGGCAAAGGTTCTGTCTCGTAATCACTCTTTACTACTATCAATATGGCTACTACATACAGAAATTAATTACTTAATTTTTGTGTCGAGACGTTCATTTTATAGCCCGACTGACTAGCTAAAAGTTAACGTCAGAACAAAAGACAATCTAGGTTACTGATCGCCGCTCGAGTCAAATGGTTGGTAAGGGAGACCTTAAGTCTAAAGTTTTCAAAATGAAAATTCGCTCTCCCTTAGCACTTAGTGCCGGAAGGCCCTTAGTGATCAATTATTACAGACATAGAATGTGGGAGTTTCTCAGGTAATCGGTTATTTAGGTCTGTAAATAATAATTAAGCTCTCTCTAATAAAAAATGTCTTAGATTAGATTTGACGTATAAAATTGACATTTACTGTAAAATATTTTGTTTAATATTAATCTTTAATGAATAACGTCAATCAAGTCACGTGATATCTAAGTATATGATATATGTAAACAAATCATTCAAAACCACAATTCAAATGATGCCGCGCTGGCGCCGGCGAAACAGGAAATTTAAATTTGGCAAATAAGGATAAATATTAGCATCAAGCATCTTTTTATGTTGATAGAAATATATTAAAATATTAGTATACACACTTTGTTTAAATTATGTGGATTTTGTATGGTTCAATTCAATAGAAATAAGACAAACACGTCACTGATTGACAATGCCTTTTCGCGGTTAGAGACGAAACTTTTTGTTTTTTTTTTTATGTTTCAGTATTCAAATCGATGATACAAACGTGTTTGTTTTTAATTTTCCTGTGACTTCAGGCTTATAAAGTTATTAGCTATCGTCCGCGAATCCGTCCGTAAATATCATGTTATTCTATGTCTATGTCAAAATTCATAGAGATCCGTGTAGCCGTTTTGGCGAAACCTTTAAACTAACATCCATCCATACAAAATTTTGCTTTTAAAATTTTCATTGAATTTCTGTTGTTTTTGATATTTAAAAAAATTGTAACCAACAGATTAAGAAAACATGTAGTAACTGATATTATAAGAAGTAGATTCCTATCTAATTATTACAAAAACACGTCAATGAGTAAATTAAAATATAACTGGTTTTAAGTAACTGTATTTTTAATAAAAGTGTTTTTAAACTGTTTTTAGTACCATTTTGATTAATTATAAATAATGTATAATTTAATCTCATAGAACCTGTTTATTTCGTACCAAAACTTATGTTCTCCTAGTCCTTGAATAGTACAATACATTAGAATTTTAATTTTTAACTAGGAACCGTGTGAATTGTTTCAAAATTATGACTTTTTACATCAAAACCGCTGAATAATAATTAAATTATTGTGAAATAACTACGTCAAGAATGATATCTATGGAAAAAATAAGATAAGCTATTCTAATGTACGTTTCTGTAGAAATGTTAGAGGTAACAATAGCCAACTTAACTCTGGAAAATTATAGTTAGCTTTTATAAAACCGTTTCAAACAAAATACAAATGAGTAGTAGTTTCCTTGTAAAAGGCAGGAGTTTTTTTTTTTATAAAAAAAGGGGGCAAACGAGCAGCGGGAACACCGAGGTGATCATCGACGCCCATGGACATCTGCAACACCAGAGTTTGTTACAAAGTAACACTTCTAATGAGAGGTTGTAAAAAACGGTTATCCTTTTGCTGTTGTAATTTATCATACCCTTGGCTTTCATTTGCAAAAATTTGAATAAATCCATTTAATTGTCTTGCACTAGATTTTTCAATATCATAATAATAATACTGATTAATCCTTTTACGTACTAATAGAAGAAATTATGTCAATTCCATGGTAACTAATGCGACCCTTTTTTAAAACATCATTGTATTTATAATTGAAGGAAATTAGTTTAATATGTCTTCGTTATAAGTAATTCATAATATTAATCAATGTAATTCTTACACGAAAGTAATTACCATTTTACTTCCCAATTGCAAAAGTAAATGTTTTTTTTAACACATATCAGCGGACTCATTAATTACGAATTGATTCCCAATTCCCAAAAATAAGGACAAATCTTTATTTTCAAGTGATAATAGCTATGGACAAATTATTTATTTTTTAATAATAAATATCTATATAATAAGCATTCTTTGCGCCTCTTTAAACAAGACCCATAATAACAAGTGACGTAAGTTTAATGGAAAATTGATTAGAATATCTATGCACTCGAGTTTCTACAGCCGAAACTCCAGTTCAAAATATATCGTTATCTCAATATTTTCAACGAGAAAGAAAGGGACGAAAATATGTTATCGTACAAGTGTTTCGGCAGTGGGAACTGATAATTAGTATGACGTTTGTGTACACAAAGCGAATGCATACATTATTATAATCTTGAACAGATGTCAGGCGGTAGGCTCTGATAGTGCGGGTACTTACCGCACTTCTCAGCAAGCAAACCTCTGCGACAGATCAATTCGCAAATAGAACCTTCCATTTGTTATTCAAACGTCAGTTATAAGTTATTTTAGTGTTGTTTTCATAAGTGAAATAGATGTTATTAACCTGTTTAATAAATGAAGTTTGCTGCATAAATATAGAGTCTTATAAGAGGTACTTAAATAATGTTAAATTTAATTAGTGCTGAAGTTGGGCTATTTTTTTGAAATATAAAATACTGACAGTAGATAATGATGGTAAATACGAAAAGGGAGTTAATTAAAACAGCTTTAAAATTATAAATAGACCGTGTAAAAGGTATTGTAATGTGCCGCAGGGAATTGATTGCTTTAGTTATTCACGTAAATCTTTGTCGTAATAATAATGACCAATTATAAGAGACCACGAAAATGTATTGTCTGCCCGCCATTGTTTAACTTTTCTAGAAAGATTTCAGAGTCATTTAAGGAACGGAATATTTTCAAAGTCGTATGTCAATTCTTTCGAATTTATGCCGACAGCCGATGACCGAGGCGGTGCTAATCGACATCTGTGGTCTAACGAGACATGGACGTGACCGTCCAATTATCATCAGCACATTATAAGTGGGAATGGGGGACAGATTCGGCGCTGCCCTGCCAACTGAAGAAATACGCATCCTACAGTTGAGCGTTCAGGCGTATTCGTTACGTAAGCGTGGGCTTGTCACTTGTTTGATTTAGGTTTACGAAGCGCAAATTAGCATCTTCAAAATTTCCTTTTAAAAGTTTGATGACGCGTTGGTAAAAATACTTACATGACGGCCTGATGTGCCTCTCCTAGTTACGGTGCGGTGAAGTAGTTCTGCCACTAGAGTGGCTATGAACCAGTAGCTTTGGTGATGAGGTGAACTTAACACTAGGTGGCGTCACTGGGACCAACACTCGAGGAGTGCGGGCGGCCGCTCCGCCACATCCTATATATCGCGAGGCTCCGCTAGAGTCAACACGCCAGATCCGGCCGCAAATACTGCGAGAAACATGTAAATACTATTTGATCATGGATTTGATGTAGCGCCGACATTTGAATGCTTTTCCGGGGAAAGTACAACTTATGCCCCCTGGGTATGCTTGCAATTTTAAATGTAACTATGCGGAAAATAGACAATCATTTTTCGACACTTCGATTCGGGAACCGTAAGGACCTGGGTTTGAATCCGTCAGTATAACTAAATTATATGAAAAATATTAATCCGTTTAATTAATTGTGTATATGAATGTATACAAGTACCGATAACTATATAAATAGTTAATTTCTATTTTATTGCATTTTTCAACAATTATTTCTATATTTGTCTTCGGATTATATCATTTATGACTTGATTTATTAAGAGGACAAGATTATTTATACGCTTGTTTGAGGAGTACAATGTTTTGTGATAAGGTTACGTCGATTTTACTTTGTCATAGTATTGTTTGTTTAGATCGCGGTTGATAGCGCTCAATTAATATTATTAACAAGCTACCGATGCTCCGCTTCTCAGATAAAAACCAGTTGTAGAGATATTTTAGAGTCGTAATCACGTGATACTACAATTCCTCATATATCTCTTATAGCTAATTAAACTTTGAATTCCCAATTAACAAGTAAGAATCAGCGAATCCAGGTGGCCGCTTGCTCGTTTACCACTCTTTAATATAAAAAAACTTTGGAATGATTCGAGAGTGAACACGCGGGAATAGCTTAGTAAACAACTACGCATGAAATTATCAAAAATATTAATTCAGTATTTAGCTATTAAATAAATATATATTTGCGTCACAGAGCTTACTTCAGTAAGACATCCACAAATATACATCTTGACTTACTTTTAAACTTTCTATACACTGCTACTTTATTTTAAACGATCGTCATGTTTGTTATCGACTTTGATTACAAAAATCTTAAATAAATAAAGACTTGATAAAAGATTTGTTTACCTGTGTGTGTGCCAATAGCCCAACCGTTGTGTTTCTCCACTGGTCTATACTATAGATCTCCAATTTTCATCCAAACCATACCATCATGCATCATGATGTTTAATTGCTATTTCCCGCAAAATAAATAGAATAAAATGACTTTCGGGGCATTTCTAAACTTATTACTTAAAGTTCTTTATGATAAATCAAAAATGGCAGCTATTTTGCATCGACCAAAAAAAGAATCACGTAAATCGGTTCAGAACTCGCTGCTCAACTTCCGAACATACATAAAAAAAAAACTCATTGACTTGATAACCTTCTTCTGTTGGAAGTCTAAAGATTTATTATTAACTGTTTTCCGAATCATTTCATAAGCACGTGTCGTCAAGAACCAACTCAAACTAGAAAGCCTTTTGATAAAGCTAGCTTAATAATGTGACGTCAAAGGTAATAAATCTTTTGTCTTAATTGTCTTGCAAAATGATTTGAGAATCACGTTCCTGTTTACGCCCTATACATGTTAGCCTCAAAATATCAAACGGGTTTGACACATCTTCCTGTCTGGTTTGACTGACGAAATAAAGGTTGATTCTTTCCAATGCGTCATATTACCTATGAGAATTGTAGTCACTTAAATTGATCCAAATTACTAGCCGTGATACTGACTCTACGACTACGTGATGCTATCGACGCGCTGTGTTGAAATTTACGTTTCTACATTTTACATACTGACCATTATTTTACCCTTTTCTTTTCTTTGCACAAGACGAGGTATTTTCAGAAACCTATCGTCCGATCTATTAAATCGTTAGTCCTTTAAATATTTAATTGGAAGAAAGCTGCACCTTCGCCCGTTTACCTAATTCTCTGTTGATTGCGACATTGTTTTTTTAGGTTTGAGACATTATGTCCGTTAACCCAAAACTCCACTATTTTGACACTTGTATAAAACATATTGCCATCCCTTACATTCTATTTAATAAAACATAGACGACAATATCACAAGTGTCGGTGCAGTGGAAACCTACAGTCACAATGAACATCTTCCGGCGACGGCGACAGTGGTGCAGGGAGCTTTCTACGCAGGATATCAGACACTCTCACACTAATTCAAACTCTACAAGTGACAAATCGATGTAATAAAAAAACAGATGCTCAAAGAATAAATTGACGTGGCCTAAGATTACTCAATCGTTGTCCAATTTACTATAAGTTGCAAATGAAAAATACGAAGGAAAATGTCTATCAAATAGGTACCTACCAATTTTCACGTTAGAATTTATTGAATTATTCGATACTTAAGCATTCACCTTGCGTAGAATTTATTCTCATCTAGACTAAAGGATCAATTTCTGACTTCCTGGTCCAGTTAGCACCAGCATGTGCACCAGAACCACATAATGTGCGGTCTTTATCTTTGTAGACAATGTGACATTGAAGTGAGAAGTGGAAATCGTGTGGAGAGGTTTGTAGTGGCCGGCGAGCGCCGTATCGAGCCGGCAATTTATCAATAATACCAGTATCAAGTGTTCCGGCTGCCGTGAGACGCTATTTCGGCCATCTTCGTTACCATCAGGGATAGGAGCGCTCGTTCTTTGAATCGATATTACCAAATTATAGCCAACTAATGTACTATGTCAATAGGCACGTACTCGTAAGTATCTATGTTAAAGTCAAAGATGTTTGAATAGGTGAATCTGCTCTGGGCCTACGTGGTTGCCTACTCACCCCTCTTAATATAAGGTAGGCTCGAGCCTATCCGTGGGTAGTGTAGGAGCTAACGACTAAGCTTACGATGCCGATATTAGCGCATCAGTATTAGTTATGATGAAAAAATGTGTAAAATGTTCAACAAAGAGAAAGGCAGGTCAACCAAACCACACAATATACTTTGTTCCAGTCTTTTAGCGTATCGTTGTCATCGGTCGAGTATACACTCTACCGTTGTTCGATATCAAAACAAGTTGATTAAAACTTGCTTCTTATCACGGAAGTACAGTAAGTACAGGAAATAGTCTGAATGAAGACAAATTCATAATAAAACGTATCGCAAACGTCGCACGTCAGCCCTAGTTTAGGATCACGCGAGTGCGAACAACTTCATGTCGCGACTTGCCACTAAATACATCCGTAACGACACATAATACAATTACCGATACCAACCTGGTTGGACTCAGAGTTGAACATGGAATCGACAAAAATTTATGAAACTGACGATGACATTCGATAAGTCATGTGATTGTCACGTTCAAGATATTGAACGTCATTGTCAGTTCCATACATTTTTGATGTGCGCTATCGAATCGCTTTGTAGCGAATATACTTTGGGTAGTCCCCCAGTGCACATCAGACTACAATTATTATAAAAACAGTTTGTATTTTACATACCCCATTCTGGGTTTATGAAAACAATCCTACAAAAAAGTAATAGAAAACAAAACTACCTCTTGATATTGATCAGAAAATATTAAAAACTTAACGAAGTTATGATACTTAACTTAATGTATGTATCAACCATAATTCGTAGACTCACAAAAAACATGCATGCTGAATAACCTTAAAGAAATAAAAATGGAATTGCATTTTATTTGTCTACATTTTTTTCTCGACTTTTTTCTTATTTATTAAAAAAACCCGTGCAACGGAAGACCTTGAGTAACTTACGAAAATGAATGAAATCTAACGGGTAAATCAATTGTAATACTTTTCAATCGTTTTTATTTTCTTACAATACTCGAGTGGAAAATTACAACTAATTTCTAGCAAGAATGAAGCGATGAAGTAAACTAATGGCTTTAACCTGCAAATGGATATATTTTCCTAAACATACGACCGTTTAAGTAATCTTCGTACTGTCTCTTAATTATCTTTGAAACACCAAGGGCACTAATAAAACATTTTCAGTCGGTTAATTTATTACAAACGTTTACAAGGTTGTTGAAAACATGGTGAAAATTATACATTTTCTGAAAGAAACTGCATTTTTTTTTCATTTTATAAAGTATGGTTCAAAGAGATATTATACATAGAGGGACCGCTCCATACTAATTTGACGTTAAAAAGCGTGCCGGGAAAGTAATTATTAAAAAAAATCTTGCCAGTTCTTAAAAAAGTTTCCCATTGGGAAAAACTTTGAGAAAATGTGTTTTAAATTTAAAAAAAAAATGAATAAATTAAAATATTCATTAACAAGCTAATAATAATTTTTCATTATTATTATTTTATTTAAAACAATTTAAATCCAAACAATTTTTAACAAAGATTTTTTTGTTTTATGGTTGTTATAATTTTTAGTTAGCGTTTTAAAAATGTCTCGATTAATTACAATATTAAACTTTAGTAAATACTATGAAATAAAATTTAAATATGAGAAAAGAGGTTACAATCGGTCGACTTTTTATGTCGGCAAATGTAATGTAAAGGTCAACACTAGGGGAAATCTCCCTACCTGAGACCGCCGGATGTCAAAGAAAATGCCTCACTTTTAGGCTTCGAGTGTTTCATCTGTAGTATAATATATCTTTGGTATGGTTGTTAAGGCTACAAGGCTTGCCTACTGTAAAGAAACTATTTTTGTTACAAACGCAGTATTAACCTTACTCTACAATTCAGTAAAAAAAATACAAATCAACAAAAAAATAAGAATGCAGTTAAATATATTTTTACTTGAAATCTATTGTTAGTGTAATAAAATTTTTCATCGAGAAAAATCGTTTAAAATACGAAGAGACAATAGAACGCACGAATTTAAAACATAATTTCTTTTAAAAAGTTCATGTTGTATCTTATATTGTATTCAACAAACAATGTTTAGGTAATTTGTATAAAATAGTAAGTTAACATTTACTTATCTTAACATGAATTATTTTTTTACCCAGCGTTACGCATTCCGAACGTTAAAAATACACAGCTCATGACGTATTGTTTGCTACGTGATCAAGCTTGCAAACGGGCTCTACAGCAAACTCGTAACTCATTTTTGAGGAAAACTATGTTTACGCTTTTCAAACTCTGCTAAAAAGACCTTTATATTTCTGAAATTGCCATTTACATATTGTTTAAAATTATAAGGCAATTTAAATAAAATAGTAAGTACATGAAAACATATCCATTCCAAATGTCTCCTGAAAGTAGTTTTCAATAGAATCATTTGTAACAATTTTTCATGTACGAGTATATGCATGCTATATTTCTATTGTATTGATAAACACTTTTAGCGGGAGGCAATGTTGTACATTTTTATCGCCAATTATGTATTTATTCATTAATTGGATTAGTCTAGTTAGCGGAAACATCTATTGTGTCCGCGCTTGCGCATTGGGGGCGCGTCACAACACGGCGCAAATCATATTTACATTGTTGTTACGCGCCTTCTGATAAATAATGTGAAAAATATGTAATTACTTTAAAAAAATGTCGTACTTTAAAACTAGGTTGGATTTGAAACGTAATAAACAAAAATAAATTGCTATTTCAGTAATTAAAATGGTCGAAAATAAGCTGTTAGGTTATTGTGTCTACGATCATTATTCTGTACAGCTTATAAATTATAAGTAAGTAATTAGAATAAGGCTTTTGAACTCGGCCATTATAATTGTAATGAGACATAAACTTTTTTCAAAATTGACGTAGAGAAACGCGTTGAAATCCTTGAGCGACGTCATTCGTTAATTATCGTGTAGTTTTTGCTTCTTACTCGAAATATCACGTGCATAGCATACGTTTTGCATACTCAAATGAACAATAGTTTGATTATGATGTAGGTGGAAATTCCAAATTGTCAGAAATATCACTGAAAAAAATTGAAGATTAAATATGTATAGTCCCGATCTGATGACGTCAGAGTTTGGACCGTATATTTACTGTGTATTTCACAACTTAGGTAAAAATATTGAAATAATTTACTGAGACAGTTCGCTTGAGTCACTCACGAAAAAAACAGTAGGTAAGCAGGCGTGAAGGAGTGGGAAGTAACATGTTATAGCGCACGTGCTGTTTTTAAACCATTCTCCATACTTACACAGTTTATATGATTATGAACTAATTATTAACATACCCAGACAGAAAACGGACTCTAATGTTAAGTAAGTTTTGGGAAAATCTTGATGGAATATTAATCCCTTCTTTGGCTGCCAGTAAGTATGCAGCGGCAAGTCTAAAACTGATTGTAAAAGACATGATGAAGCATTTAATGGAACAAAAGGTAAATGTAGGCCGATTGGTACGACCGAGTTGATGCTTCCGGCGGACAATCGTCCTACATCTTTAAATGACTAATTGACAAACAGTCAGTTAGGAAATTATAACCTGTATAATAGAGAACCGAAATCAGACCACTCTATCATTTAACAAAGATTATTTGGTAACTAATTTGACGTATGGCACAAACTAAGCATGGAAGTTCCTAAAATGACAAACAAACAAAACAAGATATTGAAGTGCTAATGAAAAAATATACGTTACATTAGACAGCGAGGATGAAAAGGACCTTTCTATATACAGATTTTTCTTGCGTTTCTTTGTCCGAGTTCTACCAAGGCCTTTATTCGTGTACAATGTATGCAAGACAAAGTTTAGTACGGACAATGTAAAGTTATTAATTCACTGTTGTTAAAGACAAGTAATGAATATTTAGTTATAAAAAGTAAGTTATCTGTTTGTAAAAACTTCCTTCATTTTCATTATAATGAATTCCAACAAAAAAATATATGTAAAAAGTCATTAAATTTAAATTAATAGTGAGAACTAAAATTACCGTAAGTAATCGTTTTTTTTTCAAAGCGTTTTGAATTCGTTTTTTTAAACAAACTTTTAATCATCGCCAAACTCTCAAATTCTATTGTACGTTCGAATGCCCTTTAATTATACTTAATTATGAAACTTACCTAGATGAAAATTCTGTTTATTTTATTGTGACCATTTTACAATTTATAACCCATGAAATTGATGAGCCAGATTTCGAGCAGGGTTATAAAAAAGATTTGCAAAATACAATGTAACTTTAATTCAGTGGCACAGTCAGGTTCAATAAAAAAATAGTGACGAGGCAAATTTTTGTTTCCAAATCAATGGTTTACCATGTTTTTAGATCTACAACCTCTTAACTTTAGTTACTTTTTGTTTCGATCCACACTAGATTTTGACAACAATATTTTATAATTGGTTGTCCGTTACCTACGGTGAAATAACTTACGCGTGCATAATTCTTCCACGATGAATTGGAGACGACGAAATTGTTTGAAATGGAGTAGACGCGCGGCGCTGTTTTCATACCTCGAGAGCCGCAACCACGTAAACACTTAAGACACTCGTCTCGGTTATTAACCGTGTAATAAAGGTAATAAAGTTAATTTGGCATTTAATTTTTGAACGTAAACGGCCGAATGACAGCACTTGTTAGTGGCAGGGAGCTGGCTGAATACTGACCAAATACCGCGTCCTGCCGCTCGACCCTATACATCATAACAATTGGTTTGTCCGTACATTGTGTTATTACCGTATGTGTTTTATACTTCGTACTAACTTACTGATTTAAATTGATACCTTTATAACTTTAATAATTTATTGTAATAATTAAGAAAAAATGAGAGACTTTTGCGGCACAAATGACGGTAGCACTGAAGATGTCAATGCAAAGCTACGAACTGGTAAGAGAGGGAATTGTAGAGGGAAGAGCGAAATAAGAAAGGATGATCATAAAATGTGTAAGAAATCAACTAGACGATATGACTTCGAAATGCTGAATAAAAATGAATTCCCTTTAACAAAATTTATGTTACCTTACACAAATATAGAAGGATAGCGATAATAGGACTCTACAATCATGATAAATACTTGGAAAGGAGACAATATTTTAATAATAAAGCGGTACATTTACCCAAACAAAGACACTAGACAAAATTATGAAATATCAATAGACGCGAACTTTCATTTGTGTAACAGTTGGTTCCTATGCGTCATCCTATTATAAAGCTTAGATAAACAGCATTCACATTGAAATCTAGACTTTTCTTAATGCCCAAAATACAAGTGCGCAAATTACTATCATTTATTGTGAATGATTATAGAATAATGACAGATTCATATAAGAATCTTTCTTAACCCTTAAATGCTCAATGTTGTTTTTAAACAAAATACTAAACAGTAATACATACATTTTCTAGACAGTCTATATATGTCTATTACACGAATATATTTTTTTAAACATAAAACAAAAATCATGCATTTAAGGATTAATAGATATTACCCGACAAAACTAGCAACCGCCAGCGGCTGATGCGCTATAAATGAGACGTGGGTATTGAACGACGGTAAAGGTCCTTATGTCTCTTTTTACAATAAAGAACTTACTATGTGTAGATCGAATAAATATTGTGTTTTTATATTGTAGTCGCGTAGTACTCTTAGGTTGTAAATTACGTTAGATGCGAGTAACAAAAGTCGACGCGCGGTATTATTTGCAGACAATCATTCGCTTCCGCTAGCATACAATACGAACCAGTGACTCAACTTCACGGTAATTTTGTCCCACTGGACAACAACACCGATGCGACGCCTATCGTAAGATTCCTCTCAACTTATCGCTATCCATACATCGATAACACAAAACTTTATCAATAAACACTTTGCATCTCAAGTTTTTTCTGTTGTCTTGATGCGGCCAGTTTGACTTGATTTGACCTGAGGTTGAATATAGCAATTTAAATCCAAGATATTTTTGCATATTCTACAAAATAAAAACAAGTGTGATTGTTTTATGGATTGTAAGGTGGGGCGGAAAGAGAAATAAAAGAAAACAATATTTAAAAGATTTTTATTTTAATATTAAAACATGAGTTACAACAAATGGCATCTTAAACAAAGAACTACATACAATAATAAAGCTGCTCGGTATACCATAACACAATATTTGTTTTCAAAGTCCACAGCTGTAGTGAAAAAAAGAACTTTATAAAAGTACAAATTGTT
This sequence comes from Papilio dardanus tibullus, assembly GCA_013186455.1. Lineage (NCBI taxonomy): Eukaryota > Metazoa > Arthropoda > Insecta > Lepidoptera > Papilionidae > Papilio > Papilio dardanus. The sequence goes on along the minus strand of QDHC01000893.1, from coordinate 360,197 downwards.
ATTTTTTGTAAAACTTATTAAAAATCAAGACAATGAGTAAAAATTCATTACCAAATAAAACAATAAATAAAGTAAACAAGGAAAATGATCGGATACAAAAATTTTATCAAGTACTTCAACTGTGGACATTGCTAATTTTTCGACTTGTTAAAATTTATTTGCCAAAGACAGAAAATAATAAAAAATTTTGATCCCAAAACTTTTGGCTATGGTAAGGGCAACTATTTATACTCTATATACCGTATCATCTGAAATCTGCATACAAATGTAATATTATCCTATTGAAAATGTTTGACTAATTAAGTACATTTATGGAATTTCACTTTCATTTAGTTGTTAGCTAATATTTCCATAGACAAAGTGCGCAGTGTTTCATTTACGACTATCTAAAAGGCGACAGACATCGTGTGCAAGTTTGTGCAGGCCAGAGTAAACGCGTCTACGAACCGTAGTATACTTTACAATAATCAACAATATTAACTATGAATCTATAAACTGCATACAACACAAACTATCCAGTACACAGCTATGTATTCTTATTGGTTACGAACAAACACACGGCAAAACGGACCCTAATAGAATGGCGTTCGGTGGACATTTGTACTAGATTTTGGGATCAATTACCTCCTTAACCGTCGACCGCCGTTGGCCAAAAGCATTTAATGCGTAAAGCAAATCATTAAAAAAAATTATAAGCAAATGATTACCGCTACAATTATAAAGTACCGATGACTCTTTAAAGAATAAATTAGAACAAATAAATTAGAAACAAAAACAATTTGTTCTCATCAATCACAACTGGCGGGGTGCGGTGCGACGTCGCAACCTGCACTCCGCTGGCCACAATCAAACAATGCAGTAACCAGTATATATCATATAATTTTAATTAAATTAAAACAACCAATCCACCTTACATGTCAATTCTATTTACACCTTATACAACGCATAAAAAATATAGAGAGATTTTTAGTACATGATATTAAGGCATGAACGTAGAACCTCCTTCCCGAAGTCGCTTGTGACCAGACCTCATTACTTTGACCATTATCTAAGGGGGAAGATAAAAGTTCATAATAATAACTATTATATTAACAAGTACCAAACAACTCGACCGCATCTAACTCTATTAAATCTTTTCAATCCTCAACATCAGTTCGCACCACTTGTCGTTATTATAAATTCTTTAGTCTATCGAATTCCTTAACATTAACAATATTAACTAACCTATCTTACTAACTTAGCCGCATTACCTTAAGTAAGCAATCTTGAGATTTCTCAAAGTTACTAAAGAAAAAATTGGAAAATAATTTACTAATGCAAAACTAAGTAAAAAATACTAAAATAAAAATCAAACGCCACAGAGCGATTTCACTGTAGCTTTATAAAAATATTATGACTTTAGATCACTTTTTAATATATTTACAAGAGATTCCATAGCACGCGTTCGTCCGACTGACCTTCCATACATTTTATTGTCTCCGACCCATAGCGGAATGTAATTATTAACCACACTGATTTTTTTTAAAAAGAAAGAAAAATCATTTCTTTCTTTCAACAAAATTCGTAAATGGTTGATTCATTTGTCTCTTAGGGTAGATTTTCTTATATTAAATCTACACTAAGGGAGTCCCTTTAAGGGGATCTAATGGCCAAATTCTTAAACGCCATTTAAATCAAAAGAATTTTCAGCTCCAAATTGTATAAAAGTTCTGACGTCTAAAGTTTCAGCGGTACTTCGATTCGGTACTTAGATTCAGAACTCGGCAACCCTACGGCTTCATTAGACATTTGTGCTTCGGCGTATGGTCGTTTTTATCGCGATCTCTGTTTAATGAAGCCGTCGGATAAGTGTTGCAGTTTGTGTCGATTAAGTTGTTATTAAGGCGATATTTTATTAGCAAACATGTCTTGTATGGCTGTTTGTAATCGGGCCCCATTGGACCTATTAATTGATGATCCTATCTGAAAACGGTAAATACCAGTCTTGTGCTTAACCGTGGGTTTTGATATCTTAATACTAAACTTATTTAAATTTAACTTTTTTAATTTTTCGACATTTTCGAGTGGAGTTTCACATGTATTATATTAAAATTATTTTATCACTTATATATTATATTTATTAATTTAATGTAAATTAAACAAGTTAAAACAAATTGACAACCAAAATAAAAAACCGAGTAAGGCCCTTCGTACACTGGGTTACACAAATATGCTATTTTAGTTTCTAACCCTACGGCTTCATTAGACCGAGTTCGCGATGAAAACGAAGAATTTGCTTAGGCATAAGGCCGTTTTTTTGAGTGACATCGGTCTAATGAAGCCGTTCGAAGACAAAAATTGCAAATTTGCGTAACGTTGGCTACTCAGGGATTTACATTGCGCTATATTTAAAAAATAATTTATTATAAAATTTTGAAAATGTACATCCCGATTTTTATTCTTATCTCTCTAATAATGTCATTTCATGACTACAAAGCTTATTTAATTGTGATGCTATACATGCCAAAGTTTCAAATGAAGTACGAATTTACTTTACCAAAATAATACTGAAAATTTTAATTATTTCTATAAGATTTTAAGAACCCTACGGCTTCATTAGACAGAGTTTGCGATAAAAACAGGTCGCTTTTTGCGTGACATCGGTCTAATGAAGGGTTAGTGTTATTGTATAAAATGCGAGTTTAAAAAGATGTTCACTGTACTACCATCTTTATACGAATTCTACCAAATTCGTATATAAACAAATTTCATCGCATGTTGATCTAAATATTTAACATTCTTAATAATAAAATAGCTAACATTAAATATTTTTGATTTTTTTATTTACAATGTTTAATGTCTAATTCATACAACATACAAGACAATATACAACGATGTTAATCCGATGATCGTTATAATTAATTTTATTTTACATATTCGAATTGGAAAGATATAAAACAAAATATCTAACATAATTTATGTTGAATGAGCGAAAAATATCAATAACTGTTTAATTTGCGACTTAATATCTAGTATGTTTGAGTTTCCTAGGAAGCCAGCTTACTAGGACCAAATTCAACTATGAACTTTGTATTAAACGGTCTGTGTTATAATGTTATGCCTAGGCTTCATTAGAGTTCGCGGCAAAAACGAATTTACGCCGTAACAAAATCTGTTTTTATCGCGAAATCGATCTAATGAAGCCTAGGCATTATAATAACTGCACGTGTTTGGTGAGTGTCTGCTATGTCTCTACGGCTTCATTAGACCGATGTCACGCAAAGAACGGCCTTACGCCGCCGCAAAATCTCCGTGTTTATTGCGATCTCGGTCTAATGAAGTCATAGGGTGTGTGTCTGCATATGAGTGTATGTG
>QDHC01000893.1:336606-353251 GCA_013186455.1 Papilio dardanus tibullus | reverse complement strand
ACGCGCATGCAGCGCGCGTGCTGCCACACGCCGCAGCGCGCGCCGCCGCACTGCACCATCAGACCCTCCTCCACGTGTAACCCGCAGATGCACAGGATCACCTCCTCTGTAATACAACGAACATACCATTATTACCCTAGAACTATATTAGACCGAGTTCGTAGAAAAAACGGAGGTTTTACTTCGGCGTAAAACTGTTTTTTTCCTGACATCGGTCTAATGAAGCCATGGGGTAAGGAATCTATTCTGATTCGCGGACGATGTCAAGAAAAATAAAATATTTTGCTGATATTTTAAATGCGATAGTTACGATGGATGGATGGTAACTCCAAAACGTCTTAACCGATCTTGATTAAATCTATACAAATACATATCATAAAACAGGTAACATAGGTTATATATTTTTAATTCCGCGCAGACGAAGTCACGAGCAACAGCTAATTATAAATAATATATGAGAAAACGCATACCACTCTTAACAATTATAAATTATATATGTTGTGATCACGTACCAGTTTTAACCTTCTGTACGAATCCAGCCGGCAAAGATTCTTGAGGTCCCAAAATTTTTTGCAACTGCTCGGCGAAATCAGATTTTGCCGAATTGTAAACCTAAACAAACATACTTAAATTTATATATGATACCCCCATGATATAAAAATAATGTTTGCTTTTCTATTTTTTTCTCAACAGTACGATATAGCAACCTTTTAATACTTCTCGTTTCTCATTACTACATTTTGTCACAGTTTCTCTTTGAGGCGAACGGTCTACATACAGATTGTCGGGAAATACCATCTTTCATTATTATTTACAGCAAATTTACCAAAAACTTTATAATAAAAGTCAACAATACCTTTCTTAGTTGCGCAGCGGCCGCGCCTATAGCAGAATTCCTTCCATATTCTCGTATAAGTGCAGCAAATATCGCGCTGATCTCAGTATCGAAGTGCGCGGCGGAGTCGTATCGTAGTGTACGTATGCGGCCCTCAACCGCGCACAGCTCTACTGCGCCCTCCGGTTTGCCGCACTTCAACTTTAACAATGGTGCGCATAACTGCTTCCCGGATTCGTCTGCGAATATTGAGAATTTGGAAGTTTTCGTGTCAACGTATTTTAAATATTTATCTGACTGGTAACTGGTAAGAATCAAAGGTTGAACTTCTATGGAAAACATTTTAAAGAAAAGTCGATGTTAGTATTTTTGTAACTTATCTAAGGTCTTCATATTCTTTGTATAAATTGTTGATGACGTTTACTCTTTCCTTTAATGATACTTTTGGTATTGTTTTTAATATATTTTACTCATGAAATAAGACAGTTAAAGCAATATTTATCATACCTTTGACAGCCAAAATGCAGTTAAACAGCGCCTTAAAGAACCTCGCAAGTCGCTGTTTAATATCCAGATCGGTATCATCTTCGAAGCGGAGCAACTCCTTGGTGCTCTCTTCCTTGCTCGCGCGCAGCTTCTGCAGCCGCGTGAGGAATATGGCGGGGTTCATTGTATCTGGTAGAGTGAGTGGGTCCACGTTGATGACCGGTGCGGGAGCGGGGGTTGGTGCGGAGGTTGGGGTTGGTGCTGAGGGGGGTGCTGACGAGGTCGCGGCGGGGGGCGAGGGCGGCATTGACAGCGATAAGCGCTCACGGGTGCGTTTCACCTGGAAATAGAAAAATTATATTCCAGAATAAGCGATGGTTTTTTTTTTGGGGGAATTGCCATTTTTAATAAGGGAGCTCATTAGAATCCATGATACGTACATTCTCAAGATTCCTAAATAGGAAGCAGTGTCGTTCTTTGACGAGATTCCTCTCTCTAGCCGTGAGCGGCTTAAGCTGCGGTTCCTGCCACAGCCTGTTAAGATGCTGCTGGTACTTCAGTATGGTCATGGTCTTGAGGTCAGCCGCGGCAACGGTCTGGTCCGGCTTCTTGCTGCACTTGGCTGCCTTGCGTGGGCGGCCCACGCGCGCGCCACCAGACCCTTGGGACTGATTGGACGCATTGGACGGTGTACGAGACTGCGTCTTCACTGGCTGCTTCGTGATCCTTTGAGACTTGCCCCCGATTACACCGCGACAGTCCTCCGAATCGCACTTACATGGCTGTAAAAGTATTTAATTTTGGTATTCTGCCAACGAATCAAATTATTGCTTAAAGTAAACTTCGTATAGATTCTAATAAAAGCATGAAAGAATAAAAAAAAAAGTACAATTACCTGTCCAACAGCGGGATTAAACAATGAGAAGTTGTAGTCGTACGTGAGCTCTTCCCCGGGCTCGATGTCCCGCAACGCGAATAATGCCATGCGAAATGTACCTGTACAAACAAAAAATATCAACTGAAAAAGTAATACAAACTATTTTAGCCTTATGTATTACTCCTTAAGGTGGCAAGTGAGTAAGCTGTCACCTAATTTCGCTAATATAGCGAAGCATAGACTCAACAATTTGTCAATGCATTGCCAACCTTAAATTTTCTATTCCTAGAGTGCTTGTTGTGCACGAATATCTTTAGTCACCTTTTTTATAGAAGGGGAAATCTAGGGACACACTAAAACTTCTTCGGTGGCCATCCTTAAGTGCGATTGAAAAGGGTCCCGGGATCTCAAAAGGGACGGGACCGGGAGAGGATACTGAAGATCAGCTAAGAGTACCGTTGGCGGTCCACTTCTGCATCTCGCAGTTGGGGCGGCAGGAGTGGTTGACGAAGCGGCCGTCGCCGCCCATGCGGTGTCCGTCGATCACCAGCCCGCCGTCCAGGTGCAGGCAGTAGTGGTGCGTGTCGCGCGCGTACCGCGTCGCCATGCGCTCCTACATACAAACAACATACACTAATGCGTTAAATAGTCACTGTAGGAGAGCGTAAGTATAGATTTATCAAGTCCAAATAAAGTAAATGGGAAAAGTTTGTATATATGGGTAGTTGTTTGTTACCCTACATCTTCAGTAGACCAAGTTCGCGCAAAAAAAGGAGATTTTGCTTCGGCGTAAGGCAGTTTGTAGCGTGACAACGATCTAATGAAGCCGTAGGTTATGGAAAACTCCAAAACGGATCTGGATAATATGTTACACAGAGATAGCTTACTGTCCGAAATAGGGGAACGAAGTCGTCATCAAAAGCTAGTTTTCTCCGATTTGTCCGATTTGATCTACATTCTACAGGAACAAATGATATTGTTTACCTTAAACTCCTTATCGGAGACGACCTCGCCGACGTACTCGAGTATGAAGTCGCCGGAGGTGATAGGGTGCTTGGTGCGAACGCCCCACCCCTTATTCTCAGTCATGAACTTCTCCAGACCGGACGCCCACTCGTGACGCTGGATGCGTTGATTCTTGCATTTGTCACTAGAGTAACATTGAAATATTATGATTTTGTCGTTTTAGTCTTTTTCACAATATTTTTAAAAGAAATTTATAAGGATGTGATGATAACATGTATGTGTAATGGTTTTTTAGAGCCTGAATTTAAAAAGTATGGCTTCTGAAGCGACGTTTTTGTCCTTAAATATCAGTGAGTCATATAAAATGATATAAAAATGAACAGTGAGTGCTTGTTACCCGGCGGGGCAGAGCTGCGGCGAGCACTCGGAGTAGACGAGGCGGTTGATGCAGTCCTCGTTGCAGCCGGAGGCGGGCGCGCAGCTGCACGCCACGCTCTCGCACTCCTCCGCCGACGGCTTCACGTCGTAGTACACGTCTGCACCGAACAGTATACAAATATCTTATACAAAGTCGTTGAACAAGAATGAATTTGTTGTTGATTGTGTGTTTGTTGTTGATAAAACTACAAAGCCATATAAGTAATATTCACGATACGTACTGGTGCGTATCTTCTTGTAGTTCCATGAGGGCACAGGTTGATTGTAGTGCTGCTGCCACCAGATGTCGTAGGGCAGCGCGAAGTGCTGCTGGCGGCGGCGCACCCAGCGCTCGCAGTACGGCGGCGGCGCCAGCAGCCCCGGCGGGTACTCCGTCTGAGTCACCACGTTCTTTCCCTTGCCATCTGGCTTTGGACTACAATACACAGAAGATTATGTTATAAAAACACTCTGTGTTGAGACAATACACGCAATAAATCAAGAATACTTACTCGTCTTTGTAATAATCAGAAAAAAGTCCAGCCACCAAAAACTTTTTTCTCAAGCGAGGATTTCTCTTCGATACGATGATCGGTTTGTCCCTGTTGTCCGCGCTACCCGAGGGGCTATCGTCTCTCGAACACGCGACTCGTTTCTTACAAATTATGCTCTTGGATAGCACATCTATACTTTTTTCGAAATCTACTTCTTTTTCATTTAATGGCAAGGGTTCGTTTTCGTCGTGGTCCTGTAGCGTGTCGACGGAGGGCTCGCGAGACTTGGATATTGTTTTGCGACTGACGACGGTATCTAATGAACTTTCCCGGGAACTGGAATGATCTTCGGATGTTTTTTTCGTAACCTGACTCATCCTCGACTTCCTTCTAGTGATCACGTTTGCGGGCTTACAGCCGGACTTCTCGAAATTAATTTCTGTAACAGTCTTTTTTGCGTCTCTTTTAGGTTGAGTTCTTCCATCTTCAAATGAGTTATCTGAACTTCGCGTTAACCGTCGTTCGCTAGGATACAGTATGGCCAAACTTGATTTTGGTCGAAGCCCCGTTTTAGTAACTTTTTCGACGATCTTTCTCTTTGAAAATATTTCTTCTATCTCCTTCGAAGGTGACATTGCTCGTGTTTTTCTTTTCAACCTTTCTAAGTTGTCTAAGCGACTGACTGTTTTATTGTTTTTCAAGTTAAGTAAACTTAAAGGTATGCTGTCTTCGGGATCGTTATTACTAAGGGAGCTAGTTAAAGACGGTATGCTATCCGTCTCGCTTAAAACTTCCCATTTATTTATATGGTTCTTTATTTCTTTATCGTTCTTTGTTTGTTTCAGTTGTAGTGAAGGAGCTCTCAGTATAGAATTTGTGGATCGCTTCTCGCTTAACTGCTTCTCAGTAATCTGCACGGTTTTAATTACGTTTTCTGAAACGATTTCTTTGCCTTGTAATTTTTCTAAGGCGACAACTGTCAACCGACCTTGCTTTGGACAATCCTCCTTATTCAATACCACTTTGAGTTCGGGTTTCCTATTTGTTGTCCGTTGTAAAAAGCTGCTCATGGCTTCGCCATCTTTTGGCACCCTGTCAAACGCTGAGTTGTCGGTGTCAGATGTGAAATGGCTATCAGATTGGAGAGTTAAGGCCCCATTAGGTTCAATTTTCTTTTTCTTCTTTTTGACACTTGGAAAACCTGTGCGATTGATCGCCTTTCTTCGTCTTGCTTTCTTTTTGGAGACTTCGGCCACCTTAATGTCGCCCGAACTATTAGTTTCCGGTTTCTTTGTCGGTGTTGTACACATTCTCTTAATAATATCATTGACTGATAATTTTTCCGCTTGGATTTTCGGAATCAACACTTTTGTTGGTAAAACTAGTTTACTTTCTTTTATGATATTGCATGTTTTCTTTTTCTTTTTATCATTTGTGTCATCGCTGTCCACGTTCAAATTTCTTTTGGGTTGACGTAAATTGTGACCGCCTGCGGTCTCTTGAATTTTGTCAGATATCACTGCAGCTATAGACTCGCCTCTTTTTGGACGTATTATAGGATCCGATGTCTCCAATATCAGTGCCAGGGGGATGTACGATTCGGTGTCTATTGGACCCAATAGCCCATCTGAAGAGTTTATAGTACTGACCTTTGCTTTACATTTGCCTCTGTTAGCTTCCGTTACTAGACTGCTTACACAAATTGATGACTTTGGAATTTGATCTTCCAAGTCTATCGATGGTTCAAATATTCCTGTGGGATGATCTACATTAACAACAACTGTCGTTTCCGTTATAATTTCGGACGATTTCGACTTTTTACTATCCATTGTTTTACCTTTCGATACCGGTGATTTGATAACTGAAGCTCTATTTACAAGCGGAGATTCCTTTGTTTTTGGTTTGTCATCTGTTTGCTTATAGTTAGTATCCGTAATGTTTTTCTCTTTTTCAAGAATACGAGATTCAATAGATTTTCTTATATTATTATTTAACAAAGTGTCCAAAACTTTAGTTGCTGCGCTGGGATTAATTTTTGAAACTAAATTGCTTGTTAAGCCTTCTAATCTATTCTTTTTCCTAGTCATAATTTCCGATTTCTGCGAAGGGGGTATTGAACTTTTATATAAAGATCGCGCCGACATGCTTTTCAATGGATCAATAGATGAGTTTGGCGTAGTTGTGACAGAATCTGTTGAAGATAGAGTACAGTTTTCGGTAACTTTAATGTCATCTTTTGCATTATTCTGATTGACATCTTTGGAACCATTATCGTTAGTTGATTTATCTTCAGATAGTTTCTTAGATAAAGACTGAACTACCTGATCCAAGCCGCTAGAATGAGAAGCAGCTTTATCAGCCTCTAATCTGTGACGTTTTTTCGGGGTTACAATCGGTGCAGAATTTCGCACCGGTGAAGACTTAACTTCAGATCTTGGAGATATTTTGTGGGCAATTTCTTGTTTTGACGCAATTGTTTTGATATCAGATTCTTTAGATTTTGGAGATAATTTTTGGACGTCGTTAGTTAGCCTGTGTCCTTCTTTATCAGGCTTCTTTCCCACCTGGTCGTCACCACCAATATTGTTGGTTCTCGATAAACACAAAGAGGAATCATCTCTTTCTATTCCAGTATTTTCCGTAATAGTGTTCAAACTGGTTTTAGTTGATTTAACTGTTATGTCATCGGCCTTATTTTGAATTTTATTATCTTGCATATTATTTGTTTGAATAACTTTTGAATTGTCGTTACCTTTTTTGCCTTTTTCGTTATTTGGTTTTGCTTTTGGCGACTCGGCAGTAACATTATTTTGTATTTCACCTAAACAGTCTGTTTCAGTACATAAAAATTGCTCTGTATTAATCCCATTTTTTGAATTATCATCAAATTCTGAAGAAACTAAACTTAAGCTAAGTGTGTTATTCGTCGATGAATTGATATGGTAATGTCGTTTTTTAAGCGGAAGCTTATGTTCATTAGTGTCCTTTCCTCCTTTATTTTGAGATTCTGTTAATTGTTTTTTGTGTCTCCTTTTTGATGTTGGAATGATTATTTCTTGATTATCCGATGTTTTGCGCTTCTTTGACGCTCTTTTTAAAACTTTTGTCGGTAGAGGTTCAGGCAACGGTTTCTCTATACTTTTAGGCTGGTTTTGTGTAATATTGGTTATTATTTTTGGAGCAATTTGACATAATTTTATAAAATTTGATATAAGCATATCCATATCTTGACTAAATTTTTGATCAACCGAATCAATATTTTTATTGGTGTAAGAGTCCCTACACCTCGATACCGATCTCGACCGATGTCGCCTCTTACTTCTGTGCCGATGATGCCTGTTCTCAGTTTTTATTGCAACTCGAGAAGGTCTCTCAGTGGGTTTTAAATTTATTTTTGGAGGTGCAAGAACAACTGTTCTTCTGTGCCTTTTTATTTGAAAAGCGGGCTTTAGATGAGGTTTCTTTAAATTCAAAAATACATTTCTAGATAAAGATTTATTGGGCACATAACTATTTTTTGCTTTTTCAAATATACTTGGAAGTGGTTTAAGTGTACTATCCTTTTTTGTATGTAGTGAATATAGAGTGCTGCCTGATTTATTATGCTTACGACTTTTTGGTGACAGCGTACTCGAAACATGTTTCATAGCTTCAAAATCCTTTTTAGAAGTAGTTTTATTCAAAGTACTCAGGGGCGACGAACCGAACTTATGTGTAAATACTGGCTTAAGAGTTGGCAATGTATTCCCAACACAAGTAGCTTTATTGGGGGATTTAAGTAAAGTGTTGTTATTGTTATGACTGACTTTGAATATGTTGCAAGTTGTGACAGGCCTCTGCAAGCCGCTGAATACGGGACCCGGCGCGAAAGGATCGGAGGCGTTATGCCGTAAAATATGCTTCTGACTTTTTGTAAACCCAAATGAATATTTTGAAAGCAGGGGATATTTAGTACAAACGCTTATATATTTTGGACTTGCGTTTGGTTTACGTATGTAATTGTCACACTCAGAATCACTTGAACTATGACCAAGAGTGAGACTGTTAAAAGTTTTGTTCGTCAATAACAAAATTTCTTGATCGGAAACAAAATGTTTTTGATTTTTGTAGTACGACCTGTCTCGGACCGATCTTGTCTTTTTTAATTTTCTCATTCTTCTACGCATACTTCTAACGCTGTAATCGGTTTTGTAACCTGATTTATCACTCTTGTAACCCGATCTATGATCGCTTTTGTACCCAGACCGATAGCAATCACTTTTGTATCCGGATCTACAGCCATAGTCGCTCTTGTAGCCAGACTCTATGAGCCTGCTGCAGCTTTTATATGGTTTAAATTCGTGATCGCTTTTATACCCGGAAAGAATATCTTTATATTTAGGATTCAGATCTATTTGTTTCCACGTTGGGTCTAACGGATCATCACCGGCCGCTTCGTTTTCACTTTGGTGGTCCCGCCATGTGTTTGTAGCAGGTTTACTACTCTTCTTGGTTACAGTACATAATTTACTGTTGACTTCTTTTCTTTTCGCATACACTCCAGATAACACAGACCTGCTTGATGGTAATGAGTCCTCGTCGCTGTCTGCAGAGTCATACTGATTCTTATCTTTTAATGTTTTTGGAGAGTTTTTAGTTACCTTGGCTTTACTTTGCGGCTTACGACCAGTTTTCTTTCTAGGTGGGTAAAGTACTCTGTCAGTAGCGTACAACATTCTATCTAACGCGGCTATATCTAATTTATGGTCGGGTTTCTTATTCTTATCAAATCTGTTCGTTTCTTGTTTTAACGGTATCGGTGATGGGGCTTCTGTTTTTATTTGTTTCAACTCGTTTTCGACTCTCTTTTTGTGAAAATCGCAATCGCTCGAATCAGACAAATTGCGTGCTCTACTTCTAGTTTTTGACTTGGACCTCATATTTCTTCTCTCAACTTTGTTGTTTTCTTTTTGAATGGACTTTCTGCTTAAGCGACCATGACTTTCTTCTATATCATGACGACGTAATGGCGAATGGGTAGGTGAGTTATGATTTGATAATATTCCCGAATCTGGAGACACGTTTGGCGGATCGTTGTTATTATGGAAATCATTTATAACATTTACAGATGGCTTATCTTCTTTATGAGATTCAACAGATTTAATTTCATATTCATTAATTTTTCTTACTTTACGAGGTCGTCCTCTTTTTCGTCTAGACTCGACAATAATATTCTTAACATCTTCTTGAGATTCTACAGAGTTTGTACTGATAGTATCTAATTTTTGCGCGTCTAAATGATTCAAATCAGCGTTCAGAATTGTTATCGGTGATGTTTTTAATAAGTCACTTGCATTTCCTAATTCCGATCCTCCCGGTGTTATATCTATGTTCATAAAATCATTGTCCACACAGACTTCGAGACTGGGGGGATTAGGTATAGACAAACTTACAGATTCTGTAACTGAACTTATTTCCTCAAGATCTTTATTTATTTGCGTTAGTTCTTCTGTCTGTTGTGGACTGAGATGTTGAGAATTATTGGTCAAATAATTTGAACCAATTGTTGTTATTTCGGGTAAACTATTCATCTGTCCTAAAACGCAGTCACCAATAGTACTAACGCTGTCCATAGGACTCGAGTTAAGTCCACACGTTAGCGACGATGTTGGTGTTGTGTTAATAGAATTTAATGATGCAGTGCTACTCAGAAGCTGGGTTTGCGCGACGAATTGTTGTAGTAAACTGGACGCATAGTGTGTCGTATTCTGACTCACTATTCCGGAGTTTGAACACTCGTTTTCGGATCCAGAGGAATCAGCTGTCGCTCGCTGGATGGCCGCCGTGACCAGCTGCGGCGGAAGCTCCATTTCACTACTCGAACCATCCGCTAAAATCGAAATAAGAATCGGATAGATGAACCACATATGATCTAACTTTAAACATTGTTCTTTATTATAGAAATTTTAAGATTATAGAAAACCTATTTAAATATAAATTAGGAATATAGGTGAGCTCACCATTGTCCGCGATGCATTTGTCCTCGCTGTGCGGGGAGGCGGCGTGCGCGGGGAAACTGCTGAAAGTGGGCTGCTGCGCCGGCGCGCTCGTCGTCTGCTCCGGAAATAGTTCCGCGAGGTCCGCATCGTCGATTACCTGAACATTTTTGTTCACAACTTTATTTTCAAACCGTCTATTTTAACGTGACTATAATTTATTTATTAATAGTTAAATTTTCATTTTGTATTATTACTATAATGCAAGTCGTTAAATATTCTCGCCTATAGGACAAAACAACGAAATCAAGCAAATAACCTAAATTTCATAAACTCACAAGCATTAGTATAACATAAAGATAATTTTTTTCCTGCAACTTTATTGATGAGGTAACTAATATCCATTTTACCTGTAGCTGACAGGCAGCTGCAAGTGCGGCGCTAGAGTCGTCAGCCGAGGCGTGCGCAGAGCCCGCCGCTTCCGCGCTGTCAGAGTCCGACGACGACGATGATGATGAAGACGAGGACGATGACGAAGAAGTCGATGATGACGTGCTGCTGCACGCCGCGCTCTCACCCGCCGGTGACGAGAACTGCCACAATCATTAAATAACATTAACTAACATAACTACAGAATATGTACTCACTGAGGAAAATAGGGGGAAATGGAGTAATCTACTGTCGGGTTAAGGACGATTTCAGAGAAAATTTAGGATGAGAAATCTACACTATAATACTGGTTATGTGACCATTAAACTACTATGATATTAAACTAGTACGGTAGTAATTCTTCATATAATAGGTGCAAATAGGTTTGGTCGCAGTAGAATGAAATAGGTCAAATTCTCAATACAACACGATCGAGCAAGAGAAAGTAATCACAAATGAATCATACCGCATTTCATATAATTATTCAATACACAATTATTCATTTATGCACTGTACCTACAGTTTACAAATGCACTGTCGCAATTTCGAGTTACGATTTGATCGACGAGGACTTTCTAATTGCGAAATATACAATTGTTTCACATGATGTTAAACCTACTCGTTAACAATAAAAATGTGGAAAACGACAATCCTAATTAGACTCTGTTGTTTAAACAAGCATGTTTAGAGACCGCTGTCTGTATACTTTTTACCTTTACACAACGTTTTGTTACTCAGATGAAAGAACCTTTGTTTATGTACATAATAGAGAGAGCTACACATGTTTTGCAACAAGCGTCTATCACTCTCCGTGCGCGCAGACGCGTGATTGATACCAAACGTCCGGCACGACTGACATCGGCAAAGTGTGACGTAACAGCCGTTTGCAGTACTGTACAGTACACACCTTCATGTTACATTCACACGAGGACAAGAGCAGCGGTAGAGAAGTAGATCCCGCCGTAATGCGTTTGAGGGCGGTCAGGTTTTAGTGGGTATTCTGGTCACCTTCTGTGGCCAGCGAGTCCCACACTCCCTACGCCATTGCACTGCCCGGCGTAGAGGTGCATAAACGCATTTCCTGACGTTAAAAAAAAAACGAGCAGTAGATACTGCAGTACTGCTATAGCTTTATCTCGGATTAGTAGCACAGGTTAGTACTGTTTTGACTATTCTGCCGTCGTGTGAATTTACATTTATAGGTACGCACAAAACTTGCGAAATAGGCGCATACTTATTGCCTAGTTTATTACCCCTGCCAACTAAAACTTAACTGTTAATCATAAAATTTGTACAACTTTTAACATTAATAGTGATGAAAATTTAACAACCTTTACTTCTTACCATAGTAATTTGTAAATGTCGACAGAGGTTATTTATAGAATTTTATAAAACATTGAACTTTGCGCAGTTAATTTCCAAATATTCATCAAATGTGAAAAAAAAACAGAAACAAGTATTACACTCGATTAAATAATTCAACAAGTGATCACTTATGACAATAATATTGTTTACTATACAAGTATCATCCAAATCCGCTCGGCGGCCGAGACCTTGAGACATGATAGGCCACGTGTGCACGCATGTGTTGCTACCGACGGTTACCTGAACGCTCATCATTTATTTCACGGTTAGATCCACAGCAAAAACATAACACAAGTAATGGAAAAATGTTGCGTTCTTTGCAAAATTTTTACTGAAAACATTTAAAAAGTAGAAAGAATCCGTAGTTTTTTAAAATAAATATACGCTCT
Source organism: Papilio dardanus tibullus (assembly GCA_013186455.1). Classification (NCBI taxonomy): domain Eukaryota; kingdom Metazoa; phylum Arthropoda; class Insecta; order Lepidoptera; family Papilionidae; genus Papilio; species Papilio dardanus. The sequence goes on along the minus strand of QDHC01000893.1, from coordinate 341,018 downwards.
TAACTTGTAGTCGTTTTAAAACATTAGCCAATCGAATAACTAAATGATTACTAGGAAACAATGTTTTACTTTGAATTTCCCTAAAGCATAAAAATAAAAAGGTTGCCGGTGTGAATGTACTCATTGGCTGCATGGGGTGGTAGTTTTTGATACGCAAACCTTGATAAGGCCACGCGACACTCGGTCAACCCCTTCCAGTGGGGATAGTTTCCCTTCCGCGCTATTGATTAACACCCCAGGAAATACATTGTGGTCAAATATAAAATGAAATCACCTTTACAACTTACAAGGTTTCTTTTTTTAATCAGGTTAACGAAGACTAGGCAATACAAAATGGACAACAAAATACTATATGACGAGAATCCATCTATCGTATGGGGGTGTGATCTCTACTTTACTAGATAAATCGAAGGATTTAATACTCATAGCTTCATACACTTATCATTTATAAACAAATACTGCGGGCTATTATCATACAGTTGTTTAGTTAAATAAATGTACAGTGCAATAAGCGATGTTTAAATCATAGAATCGCTTGCACGGACAAATATGAGGCGTATTCGAATCGACAATGGAGTAACGGGACCTGTGTATCGGAGACGGCGCCGACACGAATCTCACATTAACGACCTCGTGATCTGCGGAGATTTATATCTGACAGCCCACATAGAACTTATCCCGTCGAACGAGAGCGTCGCATGTCAATGCGATTCGTGAAAGCCCTTTCTATTTGTTCGTCATCGTTGAAAGAGGCGTTAAGTTGGAACAATATATTACTATCAGAATATTTATGTACCTCATTAGACAATTGTAATGAAATTTATGCAAGCCAGATATGAAGGTTACGATGCTCTCACGACCGCATCACCCTAATGTTGTCGAGATACAAAAGCGTCATAGGGATATGCTTATCACAGCTTTTGAACATAAACAGGTGGATGCGCTCGCCGGTATAGTCAAGTTTTCAAAATAACATTGAGCAATTGGTAATGTTATGGCTTTGTTTGTCTTTCACCTATTAATTTGAAACACGGACAGATCCGCAAAAGGTACGGAAATCGTATTACGATAGTAATATTATTGACAATGAAATTGAAATATATCAAGGAAATGGCGGCGCTAGGCCAAGCTAAACCAACTGTAGAGATTGCGCAGGTCGTCGACCCCGCGCCAAATGTCGAGAACAATACTTAACGACTCGCACTCATCTCGTCTAACTGATCTTATAATATTTTATAGTGAACAAATATAGGCGGTGCTGAGACTAGACTAGGCACTAACTGTATGAGAAAGATTAAATCTTTGATATTTAATTTGACAGTTATCTAGTGTCTCTGACATTAAATAATATAAAGATTGATTGATGACCCAGACGCTCATAAGGAAGTGGCAGAGTACATTATTTCCTATAGTCATATGCACATTATTGTTATGCCAAGTTACTGTTTATAACTTTATTTTAACCTTATCGTTTTCCCTATTAAGTATATCATTAATAATAACAGTATCCACACCACAACAATAGCTAATAATATAATTTAATTTAAATACCACAGTCATATGGAATAACGATAAGATTTATAGAAATATTACTTTATTTCCTTTAGTTTTAAATAAAACGTTATTATTAATATATCCCACAATGTAAACAAATACTAAATGCAGCGCACAGAATACTCTAATTGTGGAAGAGTACATTTGGTATGAAAAGTCTTTACTCCCATAATAACCAATTAACTAATTAATAACCTTAATTTAAAGCCTTAGGGCGATAGTATGAACGTATTACTGTCGTACGGTGTATTGGCTTAGAACATATCATTTCCATCCAGAATACGTGTAGTAAATCACTTCGCAAATAACATTTCTACCATTCACAGTGACAGGTGTAAAAATTGCCGCATTTAATATGCGTTCGCGATGTAATACAAGGCCGGGCAGCACATACTCGGCTACGATTATTACAAGTTATTTCATATATGACATGTTAGCGGGTCAAAACACCTAATTAAATTCAATTCAAAGCGACGTTAAGTGAGCGAATAATAATTTATAAACATACTAAATATTAAACACTGCACAACATAAATGTAATTAGATTGGGACATAAAATTAAAAAAAATATATGTGTAATATAATCCCTTATCATTGTGGTCAAGTAATCACACCTGTAACGAGTGCGTTGTTAAACATTTGGGAGACAAACGGAAGAAAAAAGGTACAAATATCAAAAGATCTGCATTTCTATCTTTTTTAACTGTAGTCCTACTCATTCAGATAAGTAGGTATGCAGTTTATACTACAATTAAATCACACAATTACGATTAAATTATTAAAACGAGCATCATATATTAACTTCATATTCTTTTGGTATGCGGTTTACAAACACGACACGATTTCTTTATCTCGATAAACGGCATTAAGGCTCGCGTTCACACACACCGGCCGGGCCACACGAAGCTAACTCCGACAATTTTGCGCCCGTGTATCTTTAAGTTTTAGTTTTTATACATTACAGTGCCACAGCAACTTTGATCGAATCAGGGTTGCATTGTTTATCGACTTTTACATACTTATACCAGTCTAAACCTACATAAGGAACCTAAAGGCAATATGGAGGATATCAACGATGCTTACTGCATCAATCTCAGCATTGTAAGCACCGTATACAACTTCCATTCTGATTATAAAACTATACAAAATTCAAGATTAGTGTACCTACTAAATATTAAATAGCACGAAGATTAAAATCAACAGTGGGTTGTGTATAAAATGTTTTAATGCATCGTAGGGGCGAGCGACGTGCGCGCTGGCCGCTAATTGGCAGCCCTGCGCTGTCCGGTGGCGGTTGATTGTACTCATCAAGGATTTCTGCACTCAAGGACGGTGGGGCTAGACGATCGCGCCTGTCGAACGTCTCTTATTATTTCTCTTCAGACGTATCTTGTTTTTGTCTCGATTCATTTATATTCACGATACATATCGACGGTTTAATCTTTTATAAATGGTTTTTTTCCGTTCGCGTAGTCACATAACGACTGTCACTCGAAGATGCCAGGTTTAGCTCGGACGGTCTCGTATCGAGCGTATTTATATCCGATCAATACTATTATATCTCATTACCAACAGGTCATGGTATTTGTATGAGTGAACAATTATGATAAAGTTCTCACTCGCTGTCCTCGTTATGGTAAAAAAATCCTAACATATACTTGTTGATTTATTAATAAACTAACATAACCTGTAAATATAATAGAAAGCTTGAAACTATTAGACTTACGCCACAAACAGTCAGCGCTTGAAAAAAAAACCGAAGAATCTTCTAGTAGCAGGCAGAGAATAGCTTCTTCGAGCATTCCTTGTTATATTAATTGCGAGAGCTCAATTAACATCACGCGGTTCTTAAGTAGCAACATTACACTTTAATATTGCGAAACATATGAGCATCATTTGCGTATTAATATAAGCAATTGAAATGCTAATAAATGTAACCCACTGGCTAATATTTGGCCACTTAATATCTACTAATAGTTTTTATATGAACACTTGATAACTCCGAAATATTTTAGGACATACAAACTATTTTTAATACTCATGGTGAATCATGCTTCTAGTTTGCTACATTTTTAAGAGCAATAGCCTGAAACTGTGACAAACATCTCTCATTGTAATGAATTACTGTTCAGTAAAATTTACAGATAAATATCTCCAAGTGTTTTTAAATAAAGATTGGTAATTCATTTAAAACAAAACACGTTTACATTAATTAAAGGAGACATTTTATCTATAATATATTTATACTCCCTCAGTAATCAGTATACCCATACTTTATTTATGTAATTAAATAACAAAATTTGACAGCATAACTATTTCCATACGTTTTTGTAGATAATTTTATGAATACTGTGCGAGAAAATTGAATTAAAATACATCGTTACATCCAAACATAGATATGGTCAGGCTAATAAAAGCTTGTTACAAAGATAACATTCGTGTTGATTTTTTTATATAATCGCGCACAGATAAAGATGGTGAACCGTAAATCAAAAAGACGGATGAAAAAAAAAATGAGTTATTGTACGGAGTTATACTAGGAGTTTTTGCACGATGCGGTAATCAACAAAAACATTCGACGGCTACGGTCTACGACTGTAGTTCACTCACCTCATTTAGTTCGAATGTGCTCAACTTATTGTCTACCAATGTTTTAATGCGTATGGCTACTAAAGTAACAATTATTTTAATGTTTAAATAATTAACCAATCATTTAGCTCAACACAAAATCCGATGTCGATAATCTCCTCATAAGTGAGTCACTATATAAAACTGTTTAATAATTCACAATCAAAAAAGATAAGTTAATTAATTTAAATAATTGTATTTATATTATGACGTAATCAAATATAACAAGT
>QDHC01000893.1:198096-314215 GCA_013186455.1 Papilio dardanus tibullus | reverse complement strand
TGGCTGCCATTTCTCAAAACGCTTAATTTTTTGCCATATGTTGTAAAAGTTACGTTTACTGGTCTTTTTTTGTTTTCAATTTTTCTACCCATTCTTCTAACCAATCTTAAGTCATTTTTATTGCAATCGATTTTTAACATAGTCGTGATAATATTTATCATGCTATTTTCTAACTCATTATAAGACATCTCGTTTTCTTCTATACCAAAAAATATAATATTATTTATTCTTATTTGTTTTTCTAAAAGCAGTATTTTATTGTCGTGTTTTTTGTTTATTTCTTTGACACTTTCAATTTGTTTTTGTATATCGGAAAAGTTAGAGTTAAGTTTTTCATTTAGTTCATTTATATTTTTGGAAATTTTTGACTCGAAATTATTTAATTGCTCCTGTAAATCATTTTTGAGATCGACTCGTAAGTCTTTGATTAGTTTTTCTAAAGTTAACATCTCACTTGACATTTTGGAGATCTCTATCGGCTGACTTAATTACTACTTTGAAATTTCGTTCCTTCGGAAGTATTCTAATGGACTTGAATAGCGATAGATGTCGTTGCTACGATTGACTAATAATCGATACTTATTTTTCAATATCGACGACAGATGGCGTTGTACTAATTACGATGATTCTGCATATTTCACTTATAAACTTTAATTTTTCACTTTTATCCCTATTTTTCACTTTTATCCTTATATTCCTTATCCTTATGTTAAATGCAGGTAAACCTGTACAAATAAAACAACTCTAATAATAGTAAAACTTTGGAAACTTCTGCTAACATAGACCTTAGCAGGAGTAGAATCAGTATCGCAATATGTTTTATCATCTTCTTGGTATATGCATAAAACCCAACTGTAATGGTAATATTTTCTTCTATATTAGACTAATCATCATCATCATCCTCTACTGCCCAAGTGTATACTTATTTAGTATTCTTATTCTAAAAACAATATATAAACTCTTATGTACACTAAATTTCAGGAGGCCAATGGTGGTTTGTTGGTGTTCAGCTCTACCTCCTCAAAGGTTAAATCCACGGAGCAATGTCATACTTCTTCAACATCCCGCTGAAGAAAAGAGATGTTTACGAACAGCCCCCATGTTACAATTAGGGTTAGCAGAAAAAAAGTGCCTTATTTATAAAGGAAAAAAATTTCCACAACCTAAACATGAAAATTTAGAAAATATTCTCAATCAACCTAACACTTTACTTCTTTATCCGAGTGCAAGTGCGATTGATATTAAACAATTTAAATGTGAAAATGAATATTACAATTTAATCCTAATAGACAGCACATGGCCACAAGCAAAGGCGATATTTGCATCTAGTCCACTTTTACACAAAATAAAGCAAGTCAAACTTGTTACAAATAACACTAGTAGTTATATTATTAGAACACAACCTACAGAAGGTTGCCTGAGCACATTGGAGACGGCTGCCATAGCTTTATCTCAATTAGAAAATAATTCTATCTACAATGAACAACTAATAAAACCTTTACATATGCTCTGTAACTACCAATTAGAAAATGGTGCTGTCACCCATCAATCTAAAGAGTATTTATTAAAAACTAAAACCTATCCTAAGTTAATTGGTAAGAGATTGTCGAAATTACTTAAATCTACTAATCAATGTGCACTCGAATAAGTATATCTTTTAATATATCTTTTAAGCTGTGACAATGTAGTAAATAAGATCTGTTTTGTATAAATGTACAAATGTATTATAAAAGATTTAATACTTTATTAAATAGTTTTTTTTATAAATAAAACTTATTTTTAGCCCAATAAAGACTACTTTTTATTACTTTAATTAATAATTAATGATAAAAAAGAACTGAATAAATAAAATTAAATCTTAACCCCAAGTCAGTGGCTGAATCCGTAATTAAAAGCAGTAGTACGACAAAAGGTAGATTAGTATCTATTGAGGCGAGGCAGTGATACAGTAATTCCTAGTCGGTGGGTTTTCATGGTGAGTTAACTCTTGACCCTGCGGTTATATGATCGTTATATATAGCAATGTGGTTGTGGTGATATTGTAAAGTAAATATTAAAGAGTATCGAGAACGACATTGATGTACATATGTTGATTTGTATGATACTCGCTATTTAAAGACAAAAAACAACAATGAACCGAAGTGAGAGGGATTGTTTTTAGAAATAGGAAGGTATAATAATCCATTTTTTTTTATTTTATTAATATTAATATGTCGCTTTTTGTCGTTGTCTATGTTCTTTTTTGTTTATGGGTTATATTTGTCTATGATTTTGGCTGTCAAATGTCTAAAACTTTTTGACAGTCTTTCTTTTTGTTCTGTCAAACGAACTGAAACATGGCTGAGGTTTGTGATTAAATAAAAGTGTTAAAATCCTTAAATACTAGTTCAATCACTTAAAAAGAAGTTATATTGATAAGAGTGATCAAATATTTATAAAACTATTGTGTTATTTTATCATTTATTTTCGGACTACTAGCGTAAACTATCGGTGACACTATGATTACAATTTTCAGGTTGATGAAACTCTCAAGAAGAAACGTACCTTCAGGAAGTTTACCTTCCGAGGGGTCGATCTTGATCAACTTCTTGATATGCCCAAGTAAGTTTCAAATGTTTACAAATCCAACTCTTGGTGATTTTTTTCTTTCAAACTTTGTTTTGGTTATATCCGAATATGACTTGTGTTATAAATTAAAATTTCATTGATTTTGTTACTTACGAAGTTATTGTTTTTAGTGAGCAACTCATGGAGTTGATGCACGCTCGCGCTCGCCGGCGATTTGCTCGTGGTCTGAAGCGCAAGCCGATGGCGCTGGTCAAAAAGCTACGTCGCGCAAAGAAGGAAGCCCCTCCGAATGAGAAGCCTGAAATCGTCAAGACACATCTCCGTAATATGATCATTGTACCTGAGATGGTTGGCTCTATTGTGGGCATTTACAATGGAAAAACATTCAACCAGGTTAGTGTTTAAATATATAGATCACTAAACGGAAGTTCAACTAGAAAATAAATGTGTACGAAGCAAATAGTTTGAGAGAGAAATACATATTCAAAATGTGAAAGTTATTATGCTATTTATATTAATTATTTTGTAGGAATTGTGAAATAATGTGAATAGGTATTATTCATTAGGAAAGTGAAGTGTTTTACTGGAAATATTTTTTTAACAAGTTCTCATGCTCAATGTATAATTTGTCAGTGTTTTAATTATGATGAGGTGGCTAGTAAACAATTTTAAGTACCAGTGGAGGCTGGTACCCATCAGCCCTCTTTCCTCCACCCTCATTTACATGTATAAGCAAAGGACCAAGGGGACCTACCCTCATTCTTTGTGTCCCCTCTAAAACAACTCATAATGGAAATGTCTGGGCAGCAATTATTTTGGTATATTGATGCTACTCATTTGTTACCTCGCACGGCCGCGTTGTGGAACACTGTCCTCAGCAGTATTTCCAATCGTTTACAACTTAGGGGCCTTCAAGAAAAGAGTGTACTCCTCCCTTAAAGGCCGGCAACACATTTGTGGTTCTTCTGGCATTGCAGATGCCCGTGGGCGTCAGATCAACAAACTTAGGCGATCCGCTGCTCGTTTGCCCCCTTCTATAAAAAAAAAATCCTTAGACTATAGATAAATCCACCAAATTCTTTAATAACTGCAATAATATTGTTTTTCTTTCAGGTTGAAATCAAGCCAGAGATGATTGGGCACTACTTAGGCGAGTTCTCAGTAACATACAAGCCAGTAAAGCACGGTAGGCCTGGTATCGGTGCCACGCACAGTTCCAGGTTCATTCCGCTCAAGTAGAAATACTTGTTTTCTAGGTTAAGTGGAAAATTTTTACACAAGAATACAATAAAGTTTTTGTGTAAATAAAATTTATTTTGTTTTATTTTATCTGAGAATGTTGCTATGATGTATTACAATAGAACCTGGATAAGCGAGAATCCAAAATACCGCAATATTTGCCTCGCTTATAGAAGTTTCTACAGAAAAGAACAATCGGGACTGTACAGTGGCTCAATTATAGAGGTTTCTCACTAATCCAGTTCTCTTTTATCCAGGTTCGACTTTATATCAACTAAAAATGACCATAGGCTAGAGAAAATTGATTATATTAAAATTTGTAAAAGTTAAGCTAAGCTATGGTGTAGATTTGGTATTTAGCTAATCAATACAGTCGTAAAAATTTTGTTACAGCGCCATCTGTTTGCTATTGGTGAAACGTGTAAATTTTATTTTTGCTATAATAATTTGTAGTGAACACAGATGTCGCTTTTCTTAATAAGCTATCAGTAAACTTTTTTGTTTTGGGGGTAATCGAAAGTTATATGCTCATTTAATTATGAAGGATACGTAAGCAATTTTAAATTATAAACACTTAGATAATTCTTTAAAAAAAATGTTGTGTTTTTTAGATTGCTGTTAAATTAGTTATAACGAATTACCCAAAAATCTTTAAAACAAAGCAAATGACAAAAATGTACTGCATTCCATTGCTGACCATCCAATCGCCCTCAATTACGGTAAGCATCAAATATCAATAAAAGGGTTCCAAGAATTTCGTGCGTAACAAAAAAGGATAACACTACATAATTAAGCTTCAAGAGAAGTGCATCACGCGCAATCATACCGCTAACGGGATCGGTTAGAGGCGGTCACAACTGGTCAGATCCAATGACAGCCGATGTCAATCGACAATATCAAGAATCCTCATGCCTGTAACACACACGTGAAAGCTGGACGCAACATAAGCGAAGCATAACGCCTGTGACACATTAACAGAGATTTTTAAGAGGAAAAGTTATTTCATTTCATTTATTATTTTGTATGTATTGAAATAACTCAAAAACTACTGGGCTGATACCAAAAATTCCTTCATCATTAAAATGCTACGTTATTACAGATAATAGACAATATTTTCGGATGAAGTTTAGTGAATCCTGTTTAGTGTTGTCAATAATTTCAGAGGAACTACAGATGCGTCTGGTCGTGTAGTCTTAGCTTCGTCCTTATTAAATTGATTTTCGCATATCTTAAGTCTATCTGGTTGATGCTGATATGCTAAATGCTCTTACTGGATCGCTTGGAACTGGCCATCTAAAGAGATTTCTTTTGAGATGAATTACGATTGGACAAACATATCATGATAGCTGATTGGTTTCGAGTCTGGTTATCTTTTGCGTCTGTGCGTTGAAGGCGTTAATGTACAACGACCTTTTTCAGTCGGCTCCTACCTTCTGAACAGGGCCCTAAATGGATTTGCGAATTGTTTAGATACACATTTACAATTATGGAGATCCCCCGAGACATATTAAGCGTTCTTATAATTTTTACAGATATTGAATAGCAAACAAACCAAAAGAAGTACGCAATTTTCAATACTTCATATTAGATGTAATCTATGAAACCAACCAGTTTTTGTCCCGAAGATTTCGTAATGTTGGTAAGAAATGTTTTGAACCTGACAAATAATATATGTTGTACTGTATTAATTACATGGCCAATGTGACTGCTTATTTAGACGCTAATATTTCTAGTTGCTGGCGGTTCCTTGGAGCCACTGACTTCATCGGTGGGACGCCACATAGCGGCCATGTCGCAAATTGATTCTCATGTCTATTAATTAACTTTTGTACATGTAATACAATATGTAACGATATTCGTCTCTAAACATATATTACTCATGTGTTTTAATTATTCTGTTTATCACTTATAATATGCAAAAAGATATTCGTCGTAAAGATGTCATCTCCCCGTGCTTTTAGTACGTTTTTATGATCCACATAAAGATGTGTGAATAAATGTAAATATTAACATATTTATTTGTAACACTCAAAAGGTTATCCTTAAAGTTATGAAAATTACGAAATCTGACCTAAACTTGCTGAAGTTCAAAAGAGTTGCCCAAATAGGCTGTACGCGAGCGTAATGAACAATGTACGAGTAAGATCCGCCCTTGCTTGTAATGTTAGAATTTCGGAGAATTATTCGCTTTATAGTGTTAGATAAGATGTTTTTAGAGTCATCATGGCATTGTGTTTATACTTTGTACGAGATACAAGGTAACGGAGTAGGGCACGTGCTCCTAAACGCTGGACACCATCATTACTCTGTTTATTTCTTAGTATTCGATATTGCTGTACTTGAACCGATGCCGCAACGCGTTTTTTCAGTAGAATGTTATATTTTCTATTTATAAAACGTATTTGTTGTTTGTTTATCACGTGAAAACTTTTATCGGTATGAAAATAGACGTTGTATCGTCCTTAAAAGCTATAGGACTTTTAACCTTTTTATTTAGTCGTGTCTATCCCTTTTTAATAATGGTTGCCATCGTAGATAATTTTATTAATTATGACCTCACATTATATGCAGAATTAAATTAAATAAAATTAATCTAGGAAGACGTAAATCTCGTGTGAAACTGCGCACAAAAGCTGATGCTCTATTTTGCTGGAACAACTATAGTTCCAACTCGAACTAATTATTATGTTAAGTCGCAATTTGTTTTGAATAACTTGTGTTACCATTTTCAACTGGCTCTGTACTTACTAATAATTATAATTATCGACCGGTAGAGGCTTTAAGTGACTGAAACTACGTATAATAAACTTGGTTTCCAATGATCAGTGGGCGTTAAATAACACCAGACGATATCTGAGTAACTACACATAGTCTTTATTTAGGTTAAAACATTTTTAGTACTGTAGATTTCCATTGTCGAAACATTTATCAACAGGTACGATTTTTTATATTATAAGGTAGCAAACGAGTATGCGGCCATCTGAATTCGCCGAAATAGCGAAGCGACTGCTCTGGTCCATAGGCATCTAATAATGTAACAGTAGAATGTCACGTTAAGCATATAAGCCTAAAAGAAATTTGTAACCGAAATATGAAATGCTTAACAATAAATAACGGGAAAATATAAAACGACCACCAAAAAAAATAATCGTAACACCAAATTGATTTACCCAAAACAAATATAATAAGAACAAAAAAAATAAAACTGTACCAAACATATGATACTCTAAATTAAAATTCATCTACCTATTTAAATCACGCTTCCTTCAGAAAAAATATTTTCACATCAAAATTAATAAATTAGCACCTAATTTCAAACGTCTAATTTTTGTGCTTTTATACCCAAATATATTGTAAGTCAACCTTACAATATATTTGGGTATAAAAGCTTAAAACTTTAATATTGATACCAAATTATATTATATTATATTTTATCCGTCCGTTACTGCAGGGCACGGACGCACTCGCTGCGCCGCTCTTTGTTATTCGCGAGCTGTGACGTTGCGCTTGATGGTTGACTGAAGTGCTTCTAAAGTAAAAAATATGCAGATCTCACTAATATACAAAATTTTCTATTTACTTTACTAATTATGAAGATTGTTTTACATCGTTTAATTTAAATTAAATTAAGAATAAAATAAAAAACAAACAGGTAAGTTAGTACCTTCATAAAAAATAATGATATAGGTCTTTTCAGGTCCTATATTCGTATACGCTTAATCCAAATATGTGTTACGCTAATGGTAATTAATTGAATGTTATTCATAATTTTTAACCATTATTGACATATGAAATCATTGTTGTTTAGTAACTTTCATTGCAGATCAAATAAAATTTAAATAAATAAATAATCAGCAAAATGAGAGCTAAAAGTAATCAATTGGTCACATTTAACGGTGATTAAGTATTAATACTGCAACCTTGTTACCGATAAAAGTAATAAACTGCAACAAAAAAAAATTGGTTGCCTGTAAAGTCGGTATACGGGCGAAAGTGTAACGTGACAACGACTTTGAGTGGTAAAATAATTTTAATGTGAATATTCATTCGTATTACTATAAGAATATTCATTCGTATTACTATACGAATGAATATTCTTCCTACTGGAAGAAGGATGAAATAATAGTAACAATTTAAAACATTAATTTATACAAAGAATCTTGCACTGAATTTCTTATTAACAAAATTTCAATTTTACCTTTACACATACATACGTATTTATATGCTGACGATGCTTTGCCACAGTATAGGTCCTATGCCTATCTCTCTCACTCTCTTTCTCTCGTTCTGTCTCTCTCGCTCTTAGGCGGGCTAACTGTGCTCGAGTGGAAGGGACGCGTGCCTTTCACTTTTTATGTCTGTCTCTCTCGCTCTTAGGCGGGCTAACCATGCCCGAGTGGAAGGGACGCGTGCCTCTCACTCGCTCTCATTGTGAGCGCATAACGCGAGCGGAGCGTAACGCAGTTTCTTGAAGTGTCACCCGGCGAGCGTAACGCAGTTTCTTGAAGTGTCACCCGGCAAACCAATTTATAAGACGTTATCACGTCAAAACCAAACTGTATGGGTTGGGTTAAGTTTAGGATATTTAAAATTAAATAAAAGTCTAGGTTATGCGTGAAACGCCCCTTATGTCACTCCAACATACGTCAGCTAAAATAGATACTAAAGAAATAAAATAGGTGAACAATAATTTAAATTGGTTATATTTTACTATTTTAGCACAAAAATATGTAACATATTTGAGTGAAATTTTGCATTAAATTGAGGTTATAAATTAGGTGCAACTTTATTATTTTTGATGGCAAAATGATTTTTTTGGTGATAATTTTTCTATTTTGATTGAAAGACTACAAATATTTTGGTGGTAGTTTTTATATAAATTGTGGATCGAATTTAGGTGATCATTTACTTTTTTTTGCTGATAATAAATATTTATTTTGGAGATCAAATTTATTATTTTTGGTTATCGTTTAATTACAAGCCATAAATAACTTCTTAAGTAACTCCAGCTTCATGTTGTTTTGGGCAATTCTATCAAGAGTTTCTTGGTTATTGCAAAAAACGAAGTAATAAAATAAGCCATAGCTACAATAATTATCATCCATTTAACAAAGGTGATAACTGAAACAGATATTGTTTGTTCACATTGTTGTTTTATATTATAACACATTTTATTTGTTTTACAGTAGACACAGTTATGAGTCAATATTAAATAACTTATTGAAAGCCGCAATGGAATAAGATTAGTTGTTAAACGAGTTTATCTCTAATATTGAAGGCTTTACAAAGGTTAGAAAAGTATAGATATCATAGCTTAACTATGTAAACAAAAAAAATGCAAAAAAAAATAAAAATTACATTAAAATTAGTAGTTTTAGAATTACAATTTGTACCATTTGGAGGAAAATATTAACATGTTGCCCTTATAGCGAGGGTCGGCACATTATATACTGTTCCATACATCTCCATCAGCAGTCATATCGGAGAAAACTATAAAGTGCTTAGGTTCTTAAATAAAACTGAGGTTTATTAACAAGTTTAGCCCGACGCCGAATTTGCTGTCCTTTCCGTTCAGCCGGCAGCCGGCGAGCGACAAGATGCGAGATTACTTACAAGAGATTAGTTTAGTACGAATGAGATGACGAATTCTTCTTTGTCGCGCGCCAGCAAAACTAAAATTCTAGTGCTGGTCCCCAAAGACCAGCGCCGGGTCCAACGAGTATTGGGGACTGTGTAGAGAATTGATACATTTGTAAAACTATCCTTAATTGTCGATCTTATATAATTTCCACACTTTCTTTAGAACTAACCGCTTAGAACATCAATAACTCATGTATGCTTGTCGTGATTCACGACATATAAGAGGAAATTAGTCAAGTCCACATCATTAATGTGTTAAAATAAGCGGCATAAATTACAAAACAATCAATCGACCGGTATTAATCGGTTCTTACTAGTTTTGGGTTAGCTCCGTGAATTTCCACTGCCAAAGAAATGTATAAAGATAGGATTTTTTCGAAGAAAATGAAACATATTAAAATCCATGTTTTTGATGAACCATTTTGAAATATTTAAAAACATGAAGTAATGAAAGCTTATTTATTAAAAGCTCCTTCGTATTTAACGTAAAATTACATTATTTGATTTCCTTTTTTGTAGTTAATAAAATAAAGAAGTATTGTAATTTATTCCTTAAAAAATTAATATAAATTATGTAGTTTAAGTGTCTTAAAAATTAAGAGAAAATTAAAAAAAGTCTACGCTGTTGATGCTGCTGCTCGCTTAACGAAAAATTACATAAAAATATGCTATTTGTAAAACAAATGCATATCGTAATATGTTGAGTTATGTAGGAGCTTGTCTTATTATGATTCCATTTCATTCCATATGACCGATTCACTTCAACGCGGTAAATAATATCTGACTAAAAATAAACACCGAAATTTGCAACTGCTTCACCAAATTTCAGCGCAAACTAATAACGGACGTCTTGAAACTGGCAGAAATCTCGTCCTAACTAGAATTAATAAATGGTGTAATTAAAAATTATTGTTTGTGTACTAAGGGCGCGAAGTATTTATAAGTCGCGTTGGTATAGGCTTCGCGGCTTTTTGCCATCGACTGTTCAGCCAAACGCACGCTCTGCGTCGCGTCGCGTATATAATTACGATTTTTAAAACAATAAAAACTAAAGAGATTTTGGACAATTGAGTTATTCAGTTTTACTGATTATTCATTCATTTTAATTGGGTTTGCTTACAGTAGTGTTTTAGTGTATTTGTTAAGTGATAATGTTCTCTTTATCTCGTGTAGAAGTGATGTGACATTTTAAATACAAAAAGATTTTTATGTAAGTACAATATATTTATTTTTTAATATTTATTACACTATTTTTATAAGAATGGAATAAAATCAAATATTTAAAAAAAATGTAACGTTGATTTACTTTTTTATCAGTTATTTATTTAAAATTAAAAAAGGTAAACATCGTAAGTGTATTAGTTGATTAAAATATTAACGTATATCTTGAATTCAAATAAACCAGTCCTTAATTGTTAAAGTAGTCAATTGATCATTAGTATTAATTTGTCATTCTCAGTAATAATTTGTATATTTATTAGAATTGGTTTATATTATTAATAATACAAGGGTTTTTAACTCTCTATTAAACTAATTCATAAGGAAACTTTTTTTGTTATGTTTATTTGATTTAAAACAAATGTACACAAATGTACAGTATGTTTTTTACGTGTAACATAAAGTATGAATTGATTTTTTTTTATGATTCTTATGAATTCGTTTAACGGTATTTTTATGCAACTTTTAGTAAGTATAGCCGCTAAACCTTCTTCTCAACTTAAACTTTATATCTCACTAAAGGCTTTATTAGTTTGATGACCTCAGAAAAATATCCAGGTTTTAATTACGTTAGTATTTTAGGATGAGTAAAAAACACAGACAAAAACATAGTCTTCTGAATCCGTAATGCTAAAAATTTGGACAAAAACATTGATTTATTAGCAGGAAAAAGAATTGAACTTCTAAAAATTTTACATAACTATCGGTTTTTTAAAATATACTTTACAAAACATCGCTAACTCAGTTTTTTACAAAGAAAAAAAAATAAAGACGATGATAGGTTTTCGAAATTGACTTCACTACTTTATTAATATTTTTAAACAGAGTAAAAATATACAAAATCATAGATAGATAACACTATATAAGATTTCTTTTGTTACTCGCCGATACGAAGCTATTCGACTTCTGGTATCAAACATAATAACCGTATGTATGTATGTATGTCATAAAGTTAATTGTGACTACCACTCCTGACATTCAGTTGATAACAATCGTATTAGTTTAATTGGCTGGATTACCGCAAATTGTTGACTTATTAAAAAGATAAGAAGCGAAGGAAAATCCTTAACTATGTCATGTGTAATGCCACATCAAGGAAAAAGAACTAAAAATACTAAAATAACTGCTGTTAATATCTGTAGTTAGTGTCTTTTTTATATCGCGGGGAAAACTTCAAAGATAACCCTGCGATCTGGGGGGAAACCCCTCATATCCGATTGGAGAGATCCCTGAGATGTCACTTTTGCACGACCTAGGGGAGACAAAAATTCTGTTCGTGTTTTCGCTTACGTCAAATCAGGGGGGTTATCCATAGTACATTCGCTACGAAGCGATTCGATGGCGAACGTCAAAATATATGGAACTGACAATATCGTTCGATATCTAACACATGACAAACACTACTTATCGAATGTCAATTTCAGTTTCGTACATTTTTCTCGATTCCATCAGCGATATCGGCAATCGAAAATTACTTTGGGTAACCGCCCTGGACCGACTCCGTCTTCACGGAAAATGTACTAAGTGTTGTCTATGATACTGATTTAGTTACTTATTCCTTCAGTACATTTAATACTTCTCGTGTTAGTAAGTGTTGTAACAAGAACTCCATTGGTTCCTGGCATCGCATCAAAGTAATATTTGAACTATGTAAAATATTATTAGATCGACGCGTGAATCATTCTAAATAGGAAGTTACTGAATACGTTACAAGAACGTAAATGTTTATATTCATGGTATATTTTTGTAACCATACGTTTAAAAGTTTATATGAGCTTTTATTACTCGACATTATTCATTCAAAAGTAACGTCTTAGGCTTTTCGTACAGTACTTTATGAAAAAAAAAAAACTATTAACAGAAAGGAAAACTGATTTTAAGTAGTACATAAAGGTTTGACAAACATATTTACTTTTAATTTAAATTGACTATAACCCTCACAAGAGGCAGAGCCTGTGTCGTGATTATATTCAGTACAAAATATTACAAAGTTGAACTATAATTTAGCAAATAGAGAAATTTAGACTATCCTCCAGTTATTCTTATACTTTTACCATTAAGCCTTGTACGCGCCAGGATAGTATTTAAAGTAGCAAGTAATTTAGTAACTAAACGTGTCCGAACAGCAACATTTTAGTAGAGTAGATTAGTAAATCCCTTGTTCGGATACTTGTTACTGAACTAAAAAACTATGTTGGTGTGAACAAGGTTTACTACTTTTATGAAGTTGTACTCCGTAAGTAAGTAGCTTAGATACTAAAATCTCTGATATGCGTAGTCCTTTGAAGGAATCTAAGTGTCAGCTTTCACAGTTGAAAGTTTCAATTTGAAACCTCTTGTGTTTATGTTATCTCCTATTTAGAATTGGAGATGTGAAAATGTTTTTGTTGTAGTGATTAGGTTGTTAAAAGAGTAAATCGATTTTTTTTTAAAAAGTCATTCGCAATTTCATGTTAACTGGGCTATATCGTGATATATAATATTCTACATTATATCTTCTATATACCCGTTGACATTGACCTAATTCTATCAGGCGTGTCGATCGACTGTTTTCGTACTTTGTTCAATAGTTACTATTAGATGATTAAGATATTATGAGAGTTCTTAGAAACATTAAAAACATTCTTCTTAAAAATGACGAACGGATTGACGATGATAAATGTAATTTTCCTGCCAAAGAAATAGGAACAGAATGGGACTGGAAATCATTAGGACAAGACGGGACTAATATTCTGTTAATTCCATTTTCCTGATAATGTGACGAAATGAAAAACAATTACCATGTTGTAGAAGTATATTTATACCAAACTTTAAAAAATAAAAATAAAACACCATTTATTTACCAAGAAACAATAGACTATTACAACAAAGAAAGTAACCAAACAAGAAAAGAAAAAAAACAACGTAGTTCCTGGTTAAGGGAGAAGGCTCAGCTAATAATGCCTCCTCTTTACCACTTTCGTCTTATTTTCTTCTTGAATTCTAATCTATTTTAGATCATTGTATAGATTTTGCTTATTAAATCATTCACGTGTAGAAAATGAGCAGAGATAAAAAAGTATAAATGAGATCACTCATGAGATAGCAGTTATCTTAACTTGTTAAATATTATTATTAACTTTGATGTTATCAAGCTCCGCAATTACTTTTTTACCTAATTAATAAATTATATATTTTTTATAATATAAAGGGGTAAACGAGCAAGTGGCCACCAGGATTCGCTGAAAAACCCGATGCGACTTCTGTCCATAGACATCTGCAATTTCAGATGCGTTGCCTACCCTTAATCTACGGAGGCGGAGACGCACAGCAAGAGGATAATGCCTCTTCCTATGCGTGCTCTCCCACGCCAATCCACTTTCTCTTTCTATAATTTTCTTACAAGGCTAATCATTGGGACCTAGGACTTTTATCATCTTGCCCTATTTTCGTGTATATTGTTCTCCACATAGCCGACCGGAAACTCTTTTCTTTCTAATATATGCATGAAATACTTAATTAAAACAAAATATAGAGTATCATATCACTCAGTATTAACATAATAGAACATAATTGAAAATCATTATCGGGACAATTTTTTCGTTAAGTTGTTTTGCAAGTAGTCAACTACGGGGTGTGGTTTAATCAAGTAATTGAACGACGCGTTTGTGTGCTATTTGTTTGCATTACTAATACAAACGTGTGCGTGTCAAAACTTGTTCATTATATTCCCGGCTTTCTACATTTATTTTGTTTTTACCGTTACCTATCCTCGGGAGCCATTTGCGTAATCTTAATATATATAAATCTCGTGTCACAATGTTTGTCCTCAATGGACTCCTAAACCACTTAACCGATTACAATAAAATTCGCACACCATGTGCAGTTCGATCCAACTTGAGAGATAGAATAGTTTAAATCTCAAATTATAGTCGCAACTAGCGACCCGCCCCAGCTTCGCACGGGTGCAAAACTGATACTAAATACACTACAGAAAAACTGTAAACATTATATATAACAGCCATACTAACAATAATTGAACTCGTGCGAAGCCGGGGCGGGTCACTAGTATAGTATAAATAGGAGGTCCCCTTCATGATTATTGCTATGAAATACTATGTCTCCCGCCTCTACTGCAGATTTAAATGTAGTTTTGAACCGAACAAGCCAAACCATCTGCTTCTCTTTTGGTATTAGGAATGCCAATGGGCGTTGATGATCACTTCGGTGTTCCCGTTGCACTTTTATCCGGTTAACTTATAAAAAAATAATTGATAAAATACTTCTGGTACTACATAGGAAATATCTTAGTAGATGGACGGTGTGTACTTATGGTCAATGGTCACGGTTCATAGAGTGGATTTGGTTTACCTTCCGTATTACGAAACAAGAATTAAGAGCATTTGAAATCAATACGTGTACTCGAAGTAATCATTTCATTAATATTTTGTAAGCGTTGTTATC
The DNA here is from genome assembly GCA_013186455.1 of Papilio dardanus tibullus. Lineage (NCBI taxonomy): Eukaryota > Metazoa > Arthropoda > Insecta > Lepidoptera > Papilionidae > Papilio > Papilio dardanus. The sequence continues at coordinate 299,107 of QDHC01000893.1, read as the reverse complement.
ATTCGCCAAAATTAAAAATATAACCTTAATTTAAGTGTGAACGTACGAGACGAAAACTTAGGCTACTTACTTACATTAAGACAAAAAGAAAGGTAGAAAGAATAATAAAACATACAGACGAATTGAGAACCTCCTCTTTTTGGAAACCATAATACAACCAAATAAAGCCTAATTTACTTATTATTCTACTAACTTTTATTCGCTTCATTGTAACTGTTTTGAAAGGAAATTAAATATTTTTTTTAAGTAATTTAAATTTAAAACTAAACCTTCAAGAAGCGAGCGTATCACTTCCTCAAAGGCCGGCAACGCATCTGTGATTCCTCTGTATTGCAGATGTCCATGGGCGTCGTTGATCACCTCGGTGTTCCCGCTACCCGTTTGCCCCATTTCCTATAAAAAAAACTAAACTTTGTTGTACACTTATAACCATTTATTTGTGTATATGTTACTTTAATTGCAGTTCGTTTTCATCGAGTTATTACAACAATTTTCATCAAATTATGGGAATGGACATTTACAAAATGCGTTTGTCAGGTTGTTGGTCAGGATTATTTCCCTAAAAGCTTTTAAATTATAAACATTTTTGGAACAAAAAGTAATTACACTTAATGCTTATTTGATGAATCAGGAAATAATTTACTTATATCACAAAAAGTAACTTTTGAGTACAATAAATTTAAAAATTTTAAAAATTGCTCAGGATTTTGATTCCAAACTAAGTACTAGTAAATAGTTTATATCGGCAATAATTTAAGATTCATATCTAACAATATGTCTTAAAATTTAATATCCTTAAAAATATTTAATTACAAAATTAATTTATTAACTTTTATTTTCGTGCTGATATTATCAGCCAGCGATTCTTAGCCCCGTCGTAGGAGTATAAAGCTATGCAAAACCGCAATTTTCGTTCGGACTTCTTTCGTACTGTACGGACTCGTTTAAGCCTAAACCTACTTACTAGGGTAATGATTTAGTAACTAATCGTGTCCGAACAGCAGCATTTTAGTAGAATAGATTAGTAAATCCTTTGTTCGGATACTTGCTACTTGCTACTCGACTAAAATACTATCCCAGTGCGTACAAGGCTTAACTAATATAAGCGGTATCTACGATCTCATAGAAAAATCGCTGATTCGCGTAGCTTCATGTACAAATGATAAACGCAGGTGAATCATTATTTCTCATACATTTGGACTTCATACCCAACAGCTTGCTGTCATTGTGGCTTTAGTGGTATTCGTTAAAACTAATAAAAAATACCCATTACTATTGAAGTAGGATTACACATTTCAAACTGTATGTTTAACATAAGTTAAAAACAGTATCGTTGTTTGAGAAAACGGCTTGTTATTATTTTTTGGTAGTCCGGTGAAAGTTATTGTGTTAGAAAACCACACAAAATCGCAAATCAAAATTATTTAACACTGTATTTATTAACAGGATAAAATAATAATAATTTATATTTTTTTAGAATTTGTTATTAATTCTAGCTAAGCATATTGGAGGGAAAACGTTTCGTATCGATTTTCTTTGATGTACAGTTTACAGGAAACGTTCAATCATCGGTTAGTTTAGAAACGATGCAGTTTTAGTTCACCCTACATTATAAGAGTCAATCAAAGTGTACAACATTTATACGTCTTCAAAATACTATGTTTTGACCGCCACTTCGACCCCTAAAAAGTATAGATATGTTACTCATTAATGTAGCATTGTAGTTTTGAAAGAAATTTTGAAATCCGCCTTGTTGTTTTTGAGTTTACATAGTTTTCATTACATGCATACAAGAGTACAAACGTTTCCAGTTTATAATATTAGTATTGAAAACAGAATACTCTTTATATAGAAGGGGCAAGCGAGCAAAGGATCGCCTAAATTATTTGATCCGACCCCCGTAGACATCTGCAACGCCGTAAGAACCACAGATATGTTGCCGGCTTTTAAGGAAGGAGTACGCTCTTGAAGGCCAAGAGGCCATTATAAGTAGTTTTAGAACCAAATGATCACTCGAGTATTTACTCGAAAATATCATTTTTAAAAAAACTATGATTAGCAGAATAATTCATGTAGAATAACATATATTTACGTGCACCATAAAGGTAATGACGATATAATTACATGTTGTAAAAGAGGTAGCGTCAATGCCAGCAGCATAATGACTAGAATATAAAAGTTATCTAAATCAAGGGGTTACCCGTAGTACATGCGCTACAAAGCGATTCGATAGCGAACATCAAAAATGTATCGAACTGGCAATCACGTTTGATATCTCACACCGCACACGTGACAAACACATGACTTATCGAATGTTATTGTCAGTTTCATATATTTTTCTCGATTCCATCAGAGATATCACCAATCGATAGATACTTTGGGTAGCCCCCAGGTCACGAAAGGCACGGCTATTAACAACACTATGGATACACAAAAAAGGGAGAACCCAAGACTGATGGTACAGAAAGGAAAACACTATGTTTTCCAGCAGAAGGTGACAAAAAAGCTACCGGCAACTGGAATTTAGTAAAATAAAGTAAGTGCCGTCTTTAAGTTTAGCATGTTAAAAGAAATTAGCTTATATTTCTTCATAGTTAGTAGTACTTAGGTTTATGTTAACCTACCTATGTTTTAATATACTACATACATTAAAATATTGTTGGTTATCAATTGTTTATAAATATATCATGTTTTACGCGCTTGGCAATACAGGTGTCATTTCCAAACAGTGCCCTTTTTGTTGTGTTGGGCAACAGTGACAACAGTGTGCACAACGGACTGTTCTGTGCAAATGACAAGTGTTCGTATCCGATTAACATGTCACCTTTATGGAGTTATGAAGGTTTGTTAAGTAAATTGTTTCATATGAGGCGCGAAAAGTATACGCCTTTAATGTCATTACAAAATGTTTATTAAAGGCAAACAAGGATCTTTGGCCCGGTGGGTGTCGCTGCTATCGCGGTTAATTCTATCAGAAATTCTATATTTAAACACAAAAATGAAATAAAAAATATTAGACATGACAAAGATCTTAAGTAAGTGAGTAAGGTTCGACCCATGATGGGCTCCATTTTCCGCAACTCCACGACTAGCGCGAATTTTGCATGAATACACATATCTTTGAATTTCTTCGCCGATATAAGAAAGATCTTTGGGCAGTTTTTGGAGAATGATATTGGCGTTAGTGACTACCATAATTAAGTTTGACTTATGCCCACCGGTCTATATGCCAAAAGGTAGAGTTTAACAAATGAAAAACGATCAATTGACCGATAGTTTGTAGAGAGATTGATTAGGTTTATAAATTGCTATTCTAAGCTTTATTTGGTTGGATAAATCAACAAGGAAACTTTTATGCGAAAACCAAAAAAAAGCAATTTTCCTTTTTCCTTGAAATGAAGATCAATAAAATGTTTAGGTTAGCAAATATCTGACGAAGCCCTTCACTTATGGTGGAGTTGCCCGTGAGAGTGGCACGTAAAGTTTTCCTCGTTAAACATTAAGGTTATAATGCAATAACCTGTTAAAAAGCTATAGGTTGAATCTCTTACTTATCAAAATGGATTTTTCCTTATAAGTTCTAAACTCTGTCAACATGTAAACAGAGATGTTTTTTTACGAATAAGTTATTTCAATTAAAATTACAATAAGGAAAAAGGAGTTTTATGAATGAATATCAATGTTAGTTAATTTAACCCTTAGTAGCCTGATTTACGAAAGTAATGTGAACATTCGGTTTAAAAGATTGGTATCAAAATTGAAACTCTACGTTATTAAGGTTTAAATAATTAGTGTTCATTAAAAATTGAGTTTATTTGGTTTACAAAAATATACGTAGAAAACATTTATACTTAGTAAATCTTATTTAGTTTTTATTCAGGAATAAGCCTGTTCTTATGTACGTTGCAAGTTCTAAGTAGAGAAGTAGTATTTCAATAGCACATCTCTTTATATGGATGTCCATAATAACTGAGTACACACAATATTTCGTTTATTCGCATGTCCAAAAGATTTGTTTGTTTACAAAGTTTGAAAATAATAACCTAAAAGTCCTCACTTGATATAACAACATATATCTCGTCATCACATGAAATTACTCGTATTTAAAATGGTAAAATATAGAAAATTGCGTAATTTTCCAATTAAATACCATATTAGAAAGAGTTGTTCAAATCGAAATGATTTTTTTATAATCACTTTGATCTTACTAATAAAATATTAAATTTTATTACCATTGCTAAATACATAATTTATTTTTTTTAATTAAAAGACAAGATGTGTAAAAATATATAACCGCATAACTAACACTTAGGTCCTTCGTGTACAAGTTAGCGATTTTAGTCTCAAGCTGCTTATAATATACAGTCGTACTTGGATAAGTGAGAACTGGATCATTGAGAAACCTCTTTATGCGAGACAAATATTGCAGACAGGTTCGACTGTAACACTGGACAGTGGTGGACAGTGAAGGGGACAATATACAGATAGGTTTAATGGGTAGACTCCCTGACCCTTTCTCGTTAGGGTACGGAATGGGGAGTAGTCCCATATACCCATCGTGTCTTTCTCCAAGACTTGATGATATGCTTTACCGCAATCCCCTATTAAAAAAATAAGGTTCGATTGTAATCTCATATGTCGACAACGCGGTCTATGTACGAACTTCTATTAGATAGTATATTACTTTAGTTGCTTAGAGACTAGAACCGCTAATATCGTAGTCTGTACGGAAGACCTTAGATCGGGTAAAACATAAAATATAACCTTATTAGATATAATGTGTTTAAAATTCACAACACCGCTAAAGGTTATCGGATATCGATATTCAGGGACAGTAAGCAAGTGTCACATATGTACATTTTGTCGTAGATACAACCACGACCAAGAGCAATAATAATTTTATATTAACAATATTACGTGGGCTAGGAATCCAATATTGCTCGTAACGGCTTTTATTGCAATTGCACTAAGACATCTACGCCTTAGCTCATCGTTTCTTTTTCGACATTTTAGTTTTATAGCTGTAGGAATCCTGCTTGTCTGAATGTATCCTTATATACGAGCGTAGAGGAAAGCAGATTTGAGTGTAAAAATTGAGCTTTATACGATAAAAAATCTGTCCTCTACGCTACCTTCAGCTGTATGACCATTTAGTTTAGTTATTTTGCTTAGATTCAGTATAGTAGTGCTTGTGGTAATTATTTCAAGGAGGTGAGTACTCGCGATAAGGACATTTAGCTCGTCCGGTCCCCCGCTGCGGTCCGCCGCGCGCCGGTTCGAAGCGGAACAAAGCGGTTGCCACGGTTTCGATAGCTTCCCGCGAACACGCGAAGCTTTGCCGCCATTTTCTCTGTCAATTATCGCTCTCAAACTTTCATAAAAATAAAGCTGCGACTTCTGATATTAAATAAATACGATATTTATTTTAAAGGATTCTTAAGAATTCTTACACTAAATCTAAACTAAGGGAAACACTTAATTAAGTGTGTAAAGCAGTAGGAACCGATTGTCATTTTCTGAATTGGATTTTATTTATGTTTCATATTACTTATGACGTAAGAGGAAAAATATCATTTTATTTTTTAATATAAATGCATTATGGAGATTCAGCCAAGATACATGCGAAAATTACACAAAATAAATCATAAGTTAACACAATTAAGTAAAATATCCTTTTTTCAACGGGGAAAAATAAAATGACCACAAAAATACTATAAACGGAATCTAATGTTTTAATTTAATTAAATATAAGTACTTACCTATAAAGAATTTTAATTCAAGTACATTTTTTATATATTTTTTTTCATTCGATGCAGTCCGTATTTTTCCAAATAATACACGTGTAGTAGCCGTGACTGCGGTTTGTTATCGCAAAAACAAGTTTTTTTTTATGAATAATTTTCTCGTAAGATTTAATTATACATTGTATAAAGATAATTTTAAATCACTATATTGTATACAGGGACACTAGTAATAGTATAATTTTATATAATCTGTGGTGAAACTTCTTTAAATAGTTCAGTTATTTCAATAAAATACTCGTAAGTTTAACTTATTTTAAATCCGGTATTAAAAATGATGAATAGACTTAGACGCCAAAATACATGATAAAAAGTACAGAAACAATAATTTATAAAGTAATAAAACATATTTACCGACGCTCTTAGGTGAAGGAAAACACCGTGATGCAAACTGCACATATCGGCGAAAAAATTCAAAAGATATGTGTATTCACGCAAAATACGCGCTAGTCGTGGAGTTGCGGAAAAAGGAGCCCATCATGGGTAAAAACCTTTAACCTTTTTTTTTAAGTAATAAAACCTTCTAAAAGAGAACACTCATCAAGTAACTTATTGCTCATTTTTTACAAGACATTACCTATTTAACTATGCAAATAAACATAAAATTACTAAGTTAAATTGTATGGTACTTGTCATTTTATGTTTAAGTAGACCTAGACATAAATAACAATGTCACTTATTCTACAGGAAAATAAAATACTGCATCAGATATTTAAAAATGTTAATTACAGGAAGATGACATAAAAAACTAGTAAATAAAAACGGCTGCACTCTATGTTATTCAGTGATAACATAGCTTTCTCATGATGAAAGTTTTTTTTTAAATTGGCCCAGTAGTTTTTGAGTTATTTCAATACATGCAAGAATCTTTCATTTTTATCATATACAGATTATATTAAGATTCATTATTTGTCTATATCTTGGGTAGTGGGTGGCATTTCCTCCTCACGATATTTTGAGACTTGCCGCCGCTGTACTGCTTATAAAATTAGGACGCTTATTTTCTTTGAAAGGGATGAGGTATCTGTACTAGTATAGTATTATATTATCTGTATCTATACCTATTATATCCGTTAAACATAGCTTGATCAGAAATATAGAACCATATTGCGGAAAAACTTGAACTATTGTAATTTCGTTGCATATTTATAGAAGGTGATGTAATGAGGGAAATAGAGATGCCCCGTGACAGGTTTTCTATTTTCCTGATCAGACTGTAATTGTAAAAAGTCTTGTTAACACGGTACTTGGTAACTTGGTATAAAACGATTCAGTTTAGACGTGGATTCTGAACTGACTGGGATTCAAGCGAACATTACAAACGGTGATGGTATGTATCTTGTAGCGCTTAGAACCGACGCTGGCATAATGTGAACGCTAACTGGCTCATTCACTGGCTAATTAGCATTCACATTATGCTAGTTGTATGCCAGCAATAAAGCCTTGTTTGCATTAGGATAGTATTTTAATCGAGTAGCAAGTAGTAAGTATCCGAACAAAGGATTTACTAATCTACTCTACGAAAATGTTGCTGGTCAGACACCATTAGTTACTAAATTACTTGCTACTCGACTAAACTACTATCCTGGTATTATTTTGACAAGGCTTAATCATGAGCTCGACTCGCCAACTGTAGGTACTGGATTTTATCTCTTGTATAATCCACTTACGAACTAACGATAATACATAGAGCAGTTTCTCAATTACTTTACTGCTGTCCACTTTAGATATCAATTTATTGAATTTAACTTTACAAGTTTACAACTGCGATTGCAGATGTCTATGGGCAGCGGTCGCTTCACCATTTCGCGTCGCTATTTCAGCGATTCAAGGTGGCCGCTTGCTCGTTTGCCACTTTATAATATTAAAAAAAACTACTACAAATTCCATTTATTTAACAATAAACTTAATCAACATTACGTCCAGTTAGTTACCGTGAGGTTTCTTTCCCGAAAACATATAATTACTGATGACGTTGAGAGGGATAACAATATCATATTTTTATGCATATATTTCGACAAAAAACATATTTTCACACACTATCAGCCGAATACTGAAACGAATCTTAAAGTCGTCGCTTACAAATCTAACAGACGACCAATATTTATATGGAATTTGGAGTTTAGGCGTGATCTTATCTATTACTAGCGACCCGCCCCGGCTTCGCACGGGTGCAAAACTGATACTAAGTACACTACAGAAAAACTGTGAACATTGTATATAACAGCCATACTAACAATAATTGAACCCGTGCGAAGTCGGGGCGGGTCGTTAGTTATATATATAAGCCTTCCTTATGAATCACTCTAACCATTTAAAAATAACGCATCAAAATCCGTTGCGTAGTTTTAAAGATTCAAGCATATATAGGGACAAACATAAAAAGCGTTATTGTTTTATACTATGTAAGGATAAGGATATTACATTTTTAATGGCGTTTCTGTATTCGGCCTTAAATGCATCTACTTTTTTGTGTTAACATCGCTTCTCTTTTGTTTCAGTTATTTTACCAGAGAATTATGTGGCTGGACCAAAACACGAGCGGGTATATTATGTTAAGAGTGCTGAGGCAATTATATCACAAGACGAGTTTCCGGTAGTCAACAGTCAACGGAACAATGGAGGACAGCAGGTGAGCTGACAACCATCATACTTATCTATGTCTCATTTGTACTACGTCGTATTACTCGTAGTCTTTTATTATAAAAGTCTACGTCCATTGTGACCCGTAACATAAACTTCGTCACCAATTTTACAAGCTAGTGTTATAGTTTTATACCTTTACGCCTACCGATATTTTTCTCTTTGGGAGAGAATGGAATGAAGATCTAAGGAGGTAACCAAGAGGTAATTCACGGCCGGTTGCTTTCCTTAGCGGTATATCTACTAATTTAATATAGTCACTCACCCTTTTATTTTTCTTAACACTTTGTCGGTCAATACAGGTTCACAGTAACAGTTGAAGCGGAAAACAAGAAGAATGGCATCCATACTGGTGCGAGCATCATCACGCGCCCGCTGCGGTCTTCCGCAGAGACTGCAGAGCGAGGGGACGCAGTTCCTGGCTCCCAGCCTGATACATGGCTGCATGATGCCGGTTGGCGCAGGAAGCGTTCCCTCGCTCAGCTCACCAGGGAGGCGCTGCCACGTATGGAGAATTATAGGAATTCTAAACGGGCTTTGAAGAGGCCCAGCTTGGGGGAGCTGCATGGAGACAATCTTATCACTGAAGAGGTATTATTAGTAATTATATTATATCACAGTTTCTGTTTTGTGAAAGAGGATGAAAGGGATGACGATATTTGTCTCTGTAGTGGTGTTCTAGAATTACACTAGACGTTTAAACTAATGTAAGTTTACACGGCGGTCTTAGTTAGGTATCTAATCTAGATGTCACATGAGTTAGGTCAGCTGATGAAGTCATTGTGAATTGAGGAAATAATATCGATACAGGAAAACTGCTGTATCCTTAAAAAAACTAAAAAGCGCACAACTTAAATCGATTACAAACGGATAAAGATAAATTAGAACGTTTATCACCGTTTACAAATCGACTTATCCAATGGAAAAAATGTACAATTGCGAAGATTTTATCTGATATGTCAAGGTTCTTTGAAGGCTCTTCGCTTGAAAAACATCGCATTGCATCGTAATTTATCATAGAAAGATTGTGACGTATTTCTATAATCGCAAATGGATTGACCAAGAACTATTTTAGTCATTTAATATTCTGCACCATGCTTTGTACAGGTGTGCATTACTAGAGTTTACCACTGCCAAACTCTTGTGCGAAAATATATTGTTGTCACGGTCATTTCAAGAAGAATGAGCGGGATGACAATATGTTTCGGTAGCAGTGTTTGGCCGAGAAGGCAATGCTTCGGAACAGATATTCGTGGGCGTTTATATTTAGGTCTTCTATGTAGCATAAATTCACGATGAAAAAACAGCTTTCTGAATGTCTTGTTCAAATCCACGATCACTGTAATAAATTGAAATAAACATAAATAATTCTATTATCCTATTTTCTAGATCGTAAATTGAACTTAGACACTCTATCGCCGGAAATAAAATCAGAACATCTCCTAACTGCGTTCTGCCTAGGTTATATGTTGTTCAACTTTTCGATGGCTTATTTACTTTACTATCTCTAATTAATACGAAGCAAAACAAGGTTTTCTACAAGAAAATCTATAACCATTTTGATTTCTTAGATTATTTTTTTCAAATGACTATATATGGCATAAAAAAGTCTTCTAGATTGCTATTTAGTAAAAAAATATTACGTCAACAAGTTTTTTTAATGATTACCATCAATTAAAAATCGTCGACGTCCACTTAAAACACAGAGTAATTTATTGTTCGCCATTTTCTCGGTAATATATTGTACGGAGCGGTTCTCACCGGTACGGTTTGGTGTTGACCACTTCTGCTCTGTCATATCTAGTTGTAGAGATTTCTACTCATATTGTTTAGAACTGGTTTATAACTAATTGTTGCGTGCAAAACGAAGCCGTCTTTAGATCCTAAAATCGTACGATTATTTTTCTATAATTATATGATTGAACTACCGGTCGCCCGCGTCTTCGTCCGCGTGGAATTTAGAAGTTCAAAACAAAGTTTTTTTGAAAACATTGTAATTCTATGGCATTGTTATTATACATGCTGAAAAGCATTTATTCCAATTTTCATGCAATTCTGAAGAAGGAATCACATTGCTCTATACGAACATTTCGGACCTTAAGGGTGTGAATTTCGTAAAATCCTTTGTAAGAGCTTGCCTACGTGATAACAAAAACCTCTGAGCAAAATTTCAAGTTTCTGAGATTCGTATCTACGCCGTTAATTTTTTTTTTAGATTTGACCTCCCCTTTTTTGCCCCCCAAAGTTAAAATTTGTAAAATTCTTAAATTACAAACTTATTTATTCATGCTAAAGAGCACTCATTCCAATTTTCATGCAATTCTGACAAAGGAATCACTTTTCTCCATACAAACCTTGGGCCCCCATTTCGGACCCTTAGGGGTCGAAATTCTTAAAATCCTTTCTTAGTGCTCACCTAGGTAGTAACAGTAACCTCTGTACAAAATTTCAATTTGGCTGTGCGCTGATTTTATGAAATCCGTCTACTCTTTTATATCAATAGATAAAATTAAGATATTTTACAGAATACAAAGAGAGATAATTTTAAAGTTAGTAAAATTAATAGGAACCGAATATTTCGAGACTCCAATTTGTTTCTACCTTTGCATCATATTTCATAGTTAACAAATGACATATTTAAATCGTAAATCTGCGCCATAAACAGGTGTAAGGCATAACGAATCTGTTTATTCCGTTGTTTAGCGAGAAGGCTAGGTGTTAAGGCACATTTGCAAATAATTGAATGCGCCAGTGCGAGGCGCAGTCACCACTGACTGCACATCATAGATCGTTGTCACTTGTATTAGGGCTGTCACAAAATGAAATATAAAAAAAATATATTAGCACCCTTTCAGACTACTATTGATGTTATCCTGAAGGCATTGATTCTATTTTAACAATTTAGTAAATAACTTTTTTTTTTAATTTAAGTGTTTCCTACTACTTACTACTAGTCTTAAGGAGACATGAACATAGTTAATGGAGAAATGTAGAAAGCACACACCTAATTCCAACTTACGTACCTAAAAGAACCCTTAGCCGCTTTATTCCGAAACGAGAATCAGCGTTATTACTGTTGTACTTTCTACGTTTGGTACTAGTACAATCATAATTAATTCCAAAATCAAATTTATTCCAAAATACAGAACATCCTTATTCCTAGTACTTCTTATGATATCTAATTTGGTCCAACAAGACCCCTGGTATAACTTATTTAGTTCCGTATCGAGTGTCTTTCAGTATCGTATAATCGACGACTTATTGGTCCTCGTTTATCGCAGTTCTTTATACATTTTTTCGGAGGTTTAGAGTTTAAAGACCAATAAATTCATTGACCCTACAGATATCGTAATATTGTCATTGACATATCCTTGTAAATTATGGTTCATAAAATTAGTATAGTGACGCATATTAATGAAGGAATGTTTCCACATCAAAGCTTATGCACGCTTTCCTGCGCACGCGCAAGCAATCTATAAGCGTTGTTTAAACATAATGATTATGACTCTACAATATGAAATGACTTTATATAGTCATTAAATCACTAAAATTATAAAAAAGTAATTATTGCTGTGTGAACTTAAATAACAATGTAATAGCTTTCGTTGTGACAACCCTGGCAATGATATTAACTGCGCATGGTCGATGGTGTGTGCAATTTGCATTATTACATAAAGAAGTAAACATATTATAATGTTTATTGTATGATCTAGAATATACTTTATTCGAAATCAACAAAATCACAGTTGTTTATAATAGCAGGGCTATCATAAGTTCCTTTCAATTGGCGATATCGCTGATGGAATCGACAAAAATATATGGAACTCACAATGACATTCGATAAGTCATGTGCTTGTCATGTGTGAGATATACAACGTCATTGTCAGTTTCATACATTTTTGACGTTCGTTATCGAATCGCTTTGTAGCGATTTTACTATGGGTAGCCCGCCAGGTGTTGAACGACGCTAAAAGATTTAAGTATGTCATGTTTAAAAAAACTACCCTTACTTAAAGAGACGTAAGTCCGAAATGTTTGAACCCGTAATTTATGGATTAGTAAAACTCTCGTTAGTGTATAAATTGTAATTATTTTAAACGGTGTTATATCATTTTTGTATTTTATTTGTTAAATTAATAGTAATTTATTTCAGGACGAACAAAGACAGAACCAAAGGGATACAAAATCACCGACTCCCGTGGTCGGAATAAAATTAGGATGGATTCAGGTGAACAACACTTCTTATAGTTGCATTTATAGTTGACCTGAATAGGAATCAGGTTTTTATCTAGACTATATACTATTGCTATTAATAACCGTTAACTTTTCAACAATATAGAGATTTTGCAGATGCATTTTACCTATCTTTTATTGTTATCATGAGATAATTAGGAAAGGAACATACTTTTATATTTAATTATACAGTCGAACTTGGATAAACAAGAGTCCGAGGGACCGCAGTATTTGTCTCGCTTATGTTTCTCTATAATCCGAGTTTCTCGCTTATGGAGGTTTCCCTCTTATCCGTTGGGGAGAGGATATTTATCGTCTGAATTGAGAAAAAAATCGATTTTCCTATTTAGGAAAAAGGATTTTTTTCTCAATCCACATACTCTTCTTTTGTTTACTTCTGTAGGGTCTTCTGTATATTTTTGTAATTTATTTGTTTGTTTTGTCCAGGGCGTGTTGATACCATGTCTACTCAACATCTGGGGCGTGATGCTATTCCTGCGAATCTCGTGGGTGGTGTCGCAGGCGGGCATCGGTCTCTCCCTTCTAATCATCGCTCTTTCCGCCATCGTGTGCGTCATCACAACACTTTCTATGAGCGCTATTTGTACCAATGGAGAGGTTAAAGGCGGTAAGTTCGATAGTCTCTCTTAAAGCGTCGGTGGCTCTGGAGTTTAGCTCTTGACTTGTAAACTGCAGGTCCCTAGTTCCAATCCCGCCATGTATTTTTCGATTTTCGATTTTAATATGTACATATTTACCCGACCCACTTACGGTGAAGGAAAACATCGTGATGTCTGCCCATATCGGCGAAGTATTTCAAAGATATGTGTGAAGTCACGCAAAATACGCGCTAGTCGTGGAGTGAAGGAAAATGGAGCCCATCATGGGTTGAACTACATTACATTTTATGGTCTCTCTTTGTAAAGATTTAGAAGCAGTTGTCAGTCCAATACGCAAACGCCATTGATCTAAAATTAAATTGACTTGCGTCAGATACTTAAGTGTCTATGAGTAAAGGATTACTTTTTATATTCTATCATAAAATTTGAACTGTCCATTCATGAACAAACTCAAACAGATGTATTAAGTACACGAACATTGTATATCATATAAAAATATTTGCTGATTGTTACAAGCTGTCAGAAAGGTGTCATAACAGACACACACACGAGGCCTAGACAGCGTTGGAACAACATTATATTATATGTGTACCTATAGATATAAGTATAGAATACATAGATATATGTATATGTATGTATGTATACTCCTGTAAATGCGAAAGATTATACTCATGAATGGATGTTTATTAAACTCTATTGTTTTTCTCCAGAACGGATAAAAAGCGCAGACATAATACATAGTCTGGAAGGACATTTTGACAGTGGCAGAGCCCCCTTTAACATCTTCGCACGAATTGGCCGGTTTGCCCGGTGAAATACCACGACCACACAGAAGACAGGCGTCAAATGGAAGCAATTCCGTGTTTCGTCTGGCGAGTGTGTTGCCTGAGGCCTAATTTTAGTCCACTTTACTCTTCTTATAAGGAAATTATGGGAAGGCCACGTGGATTGGTAGGGGAGGGGACGCATAGGACGAGGTATTAACCTCTTGCTGTGCGTCTTCTCCTCCGTAGATTAAGGGTAGGCAACGCATTTGCAATTGCAGATGTCTATGGGCAGCGGCCGCTTTGCTTTTTCAGCGTATCCAGGTGACGGCTTGCTCGTTTGCCACTTTGTAATATAAAAAAAAACGTATATATTTTTTTTATATTTTCACGGTCGGAGTCGTAGTTGACAGCCAGTACTACATAAGTAACCCATGACCAATGTCTCTACTAGCATTTAATGCGCGTCGACACATATCAAGTAGTAATAATTACATATTACATGGCGCTACAAAATACAGTTAAACAAGTATTAATGAGTCAGATTTATCACAATAATATAAAATTACGTAACTTAAGATGCATACTGTAAGCGCACCGCACACTGGCAACTTTTCTTCGGGCAACCTTTTGTATCTTGCTTGATTTCCTATGGGCTTCTCTAGCAACTTCTTGTCGCCCGGCAACTTTTAGTTGCCAGTGTGCGGACCCAAAGCAACTTTATATCGGCCGATTAAACGTTGCCGACAAAAAGTTTCCAATGTGCGGTGCCGCTTAATTTATATTATAAGTTACTTGCTGTCGCCCGCGACGTTGTATGTGCGGAAATAAAAAAAACATAATAAGTAGCCTATGCGGTCTACCTGACTATGATCTACATATAAACCAAGTACCAAGCCAATCCGTTAAGCCGTTTCGGAGACACTTTTGAACGAACATCCATCCATCGTAACTTTCGTATTTATAATATTAGTAAGATCTTATTAGAGCGTCGAGTGGCTCAGTGGTTTAGCTCTTGACTTGTGAACTGCAGGTCCCGAGTTCGAATCCCGCCATGTACCAATGTGTTTTTCGCTTTTCGAATTTCATATGTACATATTTACCCGACGCTCTTACGGTGAAGGAAAACATCGTGATGCAACCTGCACATATCGGCGAAGAAATTCAAAGATATGTGTGAAGTCGACCAACCCGCACTTGGCCAGCGTGGTTGACTATGGCCTAGGCACCCCTTAGGGGGTAGGCTCCGTGCCCCTCGGTGGGGACGTATAGTGAGCTGGTGATGATGAAGATCTTATTGCCTTAAAATTGATTCAAAGACATTTAATGATTATTTAAGTGTCCACTTAGTGTAGATTTAGCTACTGGAAAGGTTGTGAAAAGTTATTATAACGAACCAGACCAAGGTAAAAATATCCAGAGATTATTTACAACTTGTAGCTACAGTTCGTTTATTTCAAGTAATAAATCATATACAAAAACGTCTGATATCTATGGAAACATTCGGTGGTTATTTCTGTATTAAATTCACCTTAGAAATGTGTAAGTATTTTATAGTCAGGTACTATTTTTGGTACCGGGCTTAAGGTATATAAGTACACAGACATCTCATATCATCGATGACTTTACGAATTATCGCAATCTTTCGTGATTGACTCCTCGAACGAATTTTAATAACAAAGTCTTGTACTCAAGCCTTGTACGCACCAGGATAGTATTTTAGTCGAGTAGTAAGTAGCAAGTATCCGAACAAAGGATTTATTAATCTACTCTACTAAAATATTGCTGTTCGGACACGTTTAGTTACTATCCTAGTGCGTAGGTTTAGGCTTAAACGAGTCCGAACTGTAGTAAATAATTTGTTCGGATAAATGCTACTTGCTACTCGATTAAACTACTATACTAGTGCGAACAAGGCTTGAGATACGAAGCAATTTGATACAAACTGTACAATATGAAAATAATAATATTTGTTACAGGTGGAATTTATTACATAATTTCTAGATCTTTGGGCCCAGAATTCGGTGCGTCTGTTGGCATTATCTTTGCGTTTGCGAACGCGGTTGCGGCGAGTATGAACACTATCGGATTCTGCGACTCCATGAACGATTTACTATCCACCCAGGGTGTGAAGATCATCGACAACGGGCCTAATGACACCCGTATAATCGGCACAGTTGCCTTGATACTGATGTGCATCATTTGTGCAGTCGGCATGGACTGGGAGAGCAAAGCACAGGTTATTATTTTACTCATCTAGGACCAATTTGTCTTTATCGCTGTAGGTTTGTAGTTCAAGAGAAGTTGATAGGAAGCATTTTATTATTGTTATATGTATGCATCAAAAACATATTGTGCCAACAAGAGAAAAAAATAATAATATAACAAAATGAATTTAGATATATTGATATCGTAAATGCCCAATTTTTATGTCAACGTTATGACATTAATCGTTATTAATTAAAGTAAAAAAGTGTTCACAATTAGAATAGTTAGTCTGAAGGCTCTCGACCACTGAAGACATCAGAATTATGAGCGTTTGTGGAAATTTCCATTCGTCAAACAAAGAACACGCCAAATTACAAGGACGGGATAGAAGATTGATCGTAATATCGCTTCATTGGCGGAGACGAGCGTGGCGCGACGTAAAAGCTTCGGTTTAATTGAATACCTAAATTACTTTTAATTCTGTGCAAATTAAATGAGTAACTCTTGTCTGATGTAGACGGGGACGTATATATCCAACCCATTTAGATAACATTTGACTCTCAATTCAATTAAATCAAAAGATTTTCGTTGCTAACTGCATATTAATTTGTAGCTCTAAAAAACAAATGACAGTTTGCTGTATGTCTTCGATCCTAAGTGGGAAGCTAATTTAATTCTTCGACTGTTGTACCGATTCGCGTCTATTGGAGCAATTATTTCGTTAAGATCATGGGAAGCGATCGTGTTAGACTTTAACCGAAGGAATTGTAAACTAGTATCGAGCCAATGCTCGATACTAGTTTACAATTCCTTCGGTTATACTAGTCTACAATTCCTACACCAATGTGTAGGTATAGAAATAGCGATGTTGCAAATGGCGACCGTTCTACAAACGCCTATCAATATAAGTTTATGCCTAGAGTGCAAAAATAAACGTTGTATTTACATGGTTTCATTGCTTTTCAAGTTTAATAGGTCACTACCCGAAGGAAACTATACAGTTTTACAGCGTTCTAAATGTATGTTTCTTGTATGTACTTACTAATAAAAAGTTTCAAGTATCAACTATGTTAGAATAATGTTTGCTTACTCGTGTTCTTATTTTAATTTTCTATTGCAGAATTTCTTGATTGCGATAATCGTGGTTGCAATGGTTGACTTCATGGTGGGTACATTTATGGGTCCAAGAGACGTTGAGGAGATTTCTAAAGGCTTTGTCGGTTTGAGTGGTAAGTTTCCATGTTGCTGTTCGAAATCCTATCATTAGAATTGATATATTAAATTAAAATTAAATACTAACCTTATGACACAAAAGACTAGATTATTTTTTATTCTTTTTTGCGTATATGGCTACGAACTATCATTAAATTACTTTGTAATATTGTACTTATTTTTATTACATTTTTTATGTTCATTTTATTAGCGACGGTATTCGAATCGAACCTGCAACCGGACTTTCGGTACAGCGAGAACTTGGATCAAAACTTCTTCACGGTGTTCGCCATCTTCTTTCCATCTGTGACCGGGATACAGGCGGGGGCTAACATCTCTGGTGATCTTAAGGTAAATAAAAAGTGAAATAAGATAAAATATTGGTTCATGCGAAGACAAAGACCTAATATGTAAGGTAAGGTAAGGATCGACCCATGATGGGCTCCATTTTCCGTAACTCCACGATTAGCGCGTATTTTGCGTGAATAGATATGTGATCTTTGAATTTCTTCGCCGATATGTGCAGTTACCTAATATGTAGTTTGATCATGAAACTTGTGTTAAGCTTTCATCTTTTATAAAATAAAAAAGTTCTGCCGTTGCGGACTCTTGATCTATTCAGTTTTCACTTTATTTAGACTTCAATATTTTTAATTTTTCTAAATATTTTAATTATATTTTATAGCCGCTTTCGGAGTTATAGGTATTTTTTTAGTGTAATTGATTTAAATGAAGTGTATTCTATTCATGCAAGCTCGAAAATAGACGAATAATTTCTCGAAGTTGTGTTATATTGCAGGGTAAATATGTTTAATGGAAGCGCTGGTAGGTCGCGACGCCAGGACGCCTTAATTAAGTGGTGATGGGGATTGGTGGCGCGCCCGCGTTTATTGTGGCATGATGCTTTTGACTCGAGTCACATAATAAAAGAGAATTTTAAATTAATCATTTGATACCTTGTTCTTCTATACTAATATTAGAAACTTTGTATTTTTGTATGTATTGAAATAGGTCAAAAACTACTGGACCGATTACAATAAAATTTTCACCATTAGAAAGCTACATTGTTGTGTAACATAGGCTATATTTTTAATTCCACGGTCGAAGTCGCGAACAACAGCTAGTTAGTAATATAGTAATAGTACATAAAACTACCAAAAATAATTGAAGAGACCGAATTAAAATTAAAAAATTGCTTCAATAAGTGACAAAGAAATAAGCAAAACAATCTTTTGATATCTATCCAAATTCTCGTACCCTGGTCTTTTGTGAAATTGAACCTTATACAGAAATGAAATAGCAGTCCAATTTCTACAAAATAATAATAGAGTAAAAATAAAAGTATTTCGGAGCCTAGAAACCATCTCATGAAGAATGGGGTCAAGGCAATTCATACGTGGAATAGAATTGGAACGAAATTGGACTGCAATATATCAGGAAAGTTGGTCCTATAGTCCCGCCTACCATCGGGTTTACCATGATTTGAATTATTATTACGGACTCAAAGTACTTAAGTACCAAATAGAAAATTTGTGGGATAAGTAGATCAAGTAGAAGCATCAATAGACACCTCCAAAATAGGTAACGATTAGCCTCCCAATTCTTGTGTACTGTTAAACCGAAGTTCACAATTGTATTAAATTTTCTCGATCATTTCTTTTGAATTCTTCGTCAGTTTAAACGACTTATTATACTCTCAACAATTGTTAATTGAATAGAGAAAATTCCTTTATTACTCGTAATATTCACCAGGATTATAAACTCTAACTAGAAACAACTAGTCTCTAGTTACTTAGAAACAGTCACGCCTAAGTTTGTTTCACATCAATTATTGCAGTCAATATTGTTGTCCGAATACGAGCGGGTCATCGGGGGTCACCATCGCAAACACGTGGTGTGGCATCGATCTGCGCGGCTATCGTGGAGGGGGAGGGCTGTGTGATGACGTCACACTTGTTGCACGTCCTTGTCACCAGGGCTAACAATATACGAGGAAGATTTTTAAATAAAATGATATCTTAAAATATGCTTTCCAGCAATCAAACTTCTTTAAATAGGAACACAAATATTTTTCCTTAGAAAAGAGACGAACAATTTGATCTAGATATCTAACTCAAACATCTGACTTTCGCAATATCGGTCCTTTGAAGCTCCTGCCGTATGTTAGTAAACATTTTGTCTTGACTGATCAATCAAATGGCGATTGCTATTTATTGAGCTTCGAGTTATAAAATAAGTCTGGAAGCAAAGAATACAGGCGACAATTGCCAATAAATTCAATTGCGGCCACAAATTCGGAGCAAACCGTCAATATATCAATTAGATTGACTTCTAAAATTTCCGAGTTGTATTACTGAGTTCCTCGAATATGATATGACGTTTGGCTCGGTGACTCACATATATTTCGAGCTACTACATTAAAATTAAATATCTTTTTTAAAAAGTGTGGAAACAAACAATATTTTACAGTACTTGCTCAATTCGCTTCAATACGATTGTTCCTCACTTTGTTGGAACATATCTTGTTATTTCCATATTGTTTCTTTACGAGCATCTTTTGGCGCGGAACTAAATTGTTTATTATTATTTTCAGTGGCTGAACATGTCGTACATGTTCATATAAGTAATATGATAATTATTCATACGATAACAATGTTTACTTAACAATATGATGAATGTCTCTTGACAATATTCTTAACCAAAATAAACAAAAAGTTCACTTGAAATAATACAGTTACGGAAGCGTACTCTAGCTAATAGAAATATGATCAAAATAGTTGTGGGGGAAACTGGGAGCAGAAAAGAGGAAATGTCTAGTGACAAATCAGTAAAATATTTTATATATTTACAATCATCACTTTCCAAGTAAGATAGTGACTCAAAACGAATGACGTAAATCGTTTAAAACTTCAAACCATTCGTTCTCGAGAATGAAAATAAATGGATCATTCCCGTTCAAAGAATTGAACTGTTATTAAATGACACTCATCATTGTCATAATTTAGATATGATGTCGCATGCCAGGCGCGTGCCATTCGCTTGATGATAATTCGTAAAATGAATGACGATCACAGCTTATTGTAGCTATATTTAGGTTTAGGACATTCTTCAAAACTTGCTCAACTTTTGTAATGACAAGTTAAGTCATTAATCTAAGCCTGCCGAAGTGCTTGTCACCGTGTCTGATTAATAAACAATGCATTCTACCGTTTCATATATTTTGATTATTGTCGTATAGGATCCAGCATCAGCTATTCCTAAGGGCACGCTATTAGCTCTGCTGATCTCCATGGTAAGCTACGCGCTAATGGTGCTGATCTCTGGCGGCGGGGCCCTGCGAGATGCCAGCGGCAATCTTACTGATGTCCTCTCACTCAACGGAACTGTCATGGACTTCAGTGCTGTCAGTGACTGTGTTAATACAACCCTCGGCTGCAAGTACGGCTTGCATAACAGTTACTCGGTGAATACTCTTCTATTATGAATAAAGTGTGTTAAAACGCATGCTTTTTGAAAATTGGATGGTTGAGATACTGCTATAAAAATACGTGAAATCACATTGTGATTTCATTGTAGGTGATGCAACTAATGTCGGCTTGGGGCCCGTTAATCTACGGCGGGTGCTGGGCGGCGACGCTGTCGACGGCTCTCACCAATCTACTGTCGGTGCCTCGATTGATCCAGGCGCTGGGTGTCGACCGCATCTACCCCGGACTCATCTTCTTCGCCAAGCCCTACGGCAAGCACGGCGAGCCCTACCGCGGATATGTTCTCACATTCTTCGTCTCTCTTATCTTTCTTCTAATTGGTAAGATTTATTAACTATTGGATATGTTTTTTACCCATCTTGAGACTCGTTTCGTCTTCTTACTAAGTGAATTATTTGCAGCTGATCTGAACACGATTGCGCCTCTGATCTCTAACTTCTACCTGGCATCGTACGCACTCATCAACTTCTGCACGTTCCATGCGGCGCTGGTTAGACCTCTCGGCTGGCGGCCCACTTTCCGGGTAAGTAACAAGTTACATTTTAAACACTCTACATGTATTTCTGGCTAGTATCCCAATATTTGATGAATTTCTTTACTTCCATATTTTTGCAGTACTACAACGTATGGGTGTCATTGCTGGGTTTCCTTATGTGCGTGGCGATCATGCTGCTCATCAGCTGGGTCATGTCGCTCGTCACCTTCGCTATCTTCTTCACCCTCTACCTCATAGTCCATTATCGAAAACCAGGTGCGTTTGCGTTCCTCATACACGAGTGGTAAGGTTAACACGTGTATACGCGCTAGTAGCATACGCTACGAACGTAAATAGTCTGTTGACTGAGAGCTAAATTCGTATCGGTCTCAATGAATTATTGCCTCATTTTCTCTTTAGTACGTTCACGTACTCCACTGCATTGAAGGTGCATAAATATAGATATCGTTGCTACGTAAGCACTTCGTAAGATATTGATGTTTTATTTAGACAAGTGTGAGTATATAACTGCTACAAAATTAAAGACAAGAGCTTTTTAAACGCATATTTTAAGAGATAGGTAATCCTACTTTTATTTATTTATTAAAATGTTGTATTAACAAAACTATTATCTACAACAATACTGGAGATCGTTAGGAACCAGAAGACTATTCTTCGGTTTTGTAATAATGAATTTTGTACGTCAGACGTGAACTGGGGCAGCAGCACGCAGGCGCAGATGTACAAGACCGCGCTGGCGAGCGCCCACAGCCTGGCGCGAACCGGCGAGCACGTCAAGAACTACTGGCCGCAGCTGCTGGTGCTGGCGGGCCGTCCGCAGCACCGCCCCGCGCTTGTCGACCTCGCACACCTCCTCACCAAGGCCGGCTCCCTCATGATCGTCGGCGACATATCACCCGTACGTATATTTGTCAAATTTGCCTATAAAAAATCCTTGAAATTAGTTAAGTACTAGCGGCATATTCGTTTCCATCTTGCAGACGAAAATGTCATACAAGGAGCGCGCTCGCGTGGCGCGCGCTGCGGACGAGTGGCTGCGCGGGCGCAAGGTGCGCGCGTTTTACTCGGCCGTCAGCGGGTACGGGTTCGAGGAAGGCTCGCGCGCGCTGATGCAGGCAGCGGGCGTGGGTCGCCTCGCGCCCAACGTGCTGCTCATGGGCTACAAGGCCGACTGGGCCACCGCGCCCACGCAGGACCTCGTCTCCTACTTCAATGTGCTACAGTAAGTGCACAAATAGAGACTTTGTTTATGATATAAATTATAGTTAAAGGATTGTGAGTACAAATTTCTAGCTTAGTGTGAATCAACACTTCTAGTTTGGGAGCCTGTATTTTTTGTTTTAATCCATTTACTCGTGTTGAACTGATTATAAGTTATTGCTATTTGATTTGAACAGTACCGCGTTCGAGACGCGGCTGGCGGTGGCGATGGTGCGCGTGGCGGGCGGGCTGGACTTCAGCGCGGTGGCGGGCGAGGAGGCGCCGGCGTCGCGCGGCCTCACCGCCACCTCCGGCAGCAGCGCCGAGCTGCGCGTGCGCGCCGCCGCGCCCCACATCCTGCACGCTGACTCCGACCTAGACCTACGCGCGCTGCACCCTGACTCCCAGCCCTCCAGCCGCCACAACCTTAGTATGTCACTTGCACTGCAATAGCCAAGTATTGCTTCTTAGGCAATGAAAGTTAGTTTAGTATTCAAATGTATTATATTATTATGTATTATACTAAGTATGTAAATTATATCCTTACAGATATATTGACGCTGACCACATCTCGTTCGTTTACGATATCTGAGAAGAGCGATAAGGAAAAAGAGAAAGAGAAGAAAAAGGACAAGAAACCGATTGATTTCCACAAGCAGATAATTTACAAATCCTCTTCCGGCCTTGAAGTTTCGAATGACCAGTTATCGCAGATGAGCATATTTCAACGGAAACAGGTATGCAATACGTTGCCCACGGCCTTAATGTCGACGTAGACAAATACCTTGAACCAAACGACAGTGGCAGTCAGAAATAGTCAAAGTGTTGCCAACAGCATTTTCTAGCAACTATAATTTCGGTCTTTTGATTTTATGTCCTTTTAACAAGATCATATGTTGTGCAGGAGGCGGGCACGGTGGACGTGTGGTGGCTGTATGACGACGGCGGGCTGACGATGCTGCTGCCCTACATCCTGTCGCAGCGCTCCAGCTGGGCCAGTTGCAAGCTGCGCGTCTTCGCGCTCGCCAACAGGCACCACGAGCTCGAACTCGAGGAGAGGAAGTAAGTTATACATAGAAAAGTGGTCACGGAATAGCAGCAACGATTTGGGCTACTATACATAGTGAGGTAGCTAGCTTGCTCGCATAGAGAAGACCGATGCCGTGGAGATTCATATGCTAAAAGAATAAGAAGAAAAAGTAAAAAACTCAATAGTTGATAGTCCTTTGAAAGACTGTGACTAACGGCACTATTTTATGTTAAACACGTTTTGATGTCCAGTATGGCGAACTTGCTGGCCAAGTTCCGAATCGACTACTCGTCGCTGACGATGGTGCAGGACATCACGGAGGCGCCGCAGCCGGAAACCAAGCAGCTCTTCGACGACATCATCAAGAGCTTTGTCGGTGACAATGCTAGAGAAGGTAAGATAACTTTGACGTCTTATCACTACTAACGGTAAGTGCATCTATTATTTTGGTCGGAATATCACTACAAAGTTGAATTGTGATTTGTGATTCAGATTGCCGCATCAGCGAGTCAGAGTTGTCCACATTAGCGGAGAAGACGAGCCGTCAGCTGCGTCTGCGTGAACTGTTGCTGGCCAACTCGCAGGAGGCGCGCCTCGTCGTCATGTCGTTGCCCATGCCTAGGAAGGTGAGAACACAACTGCTTACAAACCACCCTTACCATTAAGCTGGAATAATACTTCTTGCGTAAACTGTAACCCTAACATCCTGCCAAAACAAACCTTCGTTTTTTCCGAGAACTTGGTCTAATGAAGAGTCAAAGAATAAGAGGAAAGTATACCTGAAGATTTTTGTAACAGCGGTTCTACATTTCTTATGTCTCTATGGCTCTAAAATCATTGGTCCCTGTCCTAAAATGAAGCTCTTACAAACCACTCATTGCATTAAAATTGTTTGAACTATTGACTTTTAATTAAACAACTGTCAAAGAACCACTTAATGGAGATGGTGTGTGCATAATAGTATAGTTTATCAGATCTAAGATATCTTTGCTTTCTATCCGAAAGAGATACTGTAATGTGAGCTTTGTGTGCAGGGTTCTATCTCGGCGCCGCTGTACATGGCGTGGCTGGAGGTGATGAGCCGCGGGCTGCCGCCCATGCTGTTCGTGCGCGGCAACCACACCTCCGTGCTCACATTCTACTCTTAATCATACAACACATTACGCGAACAACCCGACTAGTGAGCGAGATTCTAAGTACGTTTTAAACTAAACTGAACAACCAAAGTTTATCCAACACAGTATTTTTTTTAATATTAATTATATTAATAATTTATTATTCGAATATTAAAATAATACGTAAGTTAAAAGTACATTATTTTTTAGTAAATAACATAGTTAAGTTTAGTACTTTTTTGTTTAAGTGGTACTTATTTTTGTTAAGTAAACTTTAATATACAGTATTATCCCTGTCAGCGTTATCAAGCTATACACCGGTGTACTTCCCCTAAGCCTTGTTCGCAACAGGATAGTATTTTAGTCGAGTAACAAGAAACATTTATCCGAACAAAGGATTTACTACTGTTCGGACTCGTTTAAGCCTAAACCTACGCACTATGATAGTACTCGTAATTTAGTAACTAATCGTGTCCGAACAGCAACATTTTAGTAGAATAGATTAGTAAATCCTTTGTTCGGATACTTGCTACTCGCCTAAAATACTATCCTAGTGCGTACAAGGCTTTAGTCGCGGTCGCGCCGGTCGCGGTCGGAGAACACCAGTCGGCCACTTTAATCATTAGTTTCCACTGCAGAAAAGCCCGTACTATATTTTTATTGCCATCCCATTCGTTACCTTTGAACACAACTGAGATAACAATATGCTTTTGAACAGTAAAAGGTCAAAAGAAAAGAATACATGTGTAAACAAACTTCAGGCAGATTATCGACTATGAAAAGCAACGATTTTCAAGTATTACACTACTTATTATTTTTTATAAAATTTTACATCTATTTAGTTTACCTTTTTTATGTTTTTTTGTTGTTTACTGGTAAAATAGGCCTCAGTTTGTGACGACTCTACTTAAAGTTAAGTACTTCTGAAAGTACGAGTACAATAAATATAGTACATTATTAAACTTAAACGGCAAACTTAATTAGCATTTATATCATATGATGACTATCTTGGACATTTATTAAATAATTTAAGCGATTAGTCATAATTTGAGTATTAACATATTTGTATAGAATTAGAACAAATCAGTGCTTTAATGTTTTGGCCATAGTAAATATACTATTGGACTTATACTGTAAAAGTGTTTTTCCTTTTATTTCCATTATTTGTTGTAATAAAATTGACTTTTAACTGATAAATTATTATCCACCTAATAAATGTATTATTTTATATTACAATTCAACCTCCATTTTTATGTTATCAATAATTGTAACAGACATGAAAGACAAATATTTTCGTAATAAATATTTATTGTTAAAAAAAAAAACTATTTTATTCACCCGCGTTTAAAACCTATTTTTTTCAGCCGCGTGGAAAACTGTTAAGTTGGTTTTATTTTTGTAGAGTCTTATAAATTAAACCTCAAAGAAAATCGAACCAAAACCCCACACGCATAAATTCATGATACCTGTCACCACCTAACTAACACCATCACCTATTCATCATCATAACCTCGAATCCGACTGTCATTTGTCTTCTTTCTATTGTAATAAGTTTACAAGTGCATTGACATAATTGATGTCACCCTAAATGTCACATCGATTGTTATTTGTCAAAACAGCGAAAACGTAACAAATAATTCTATGAAGATTATAATTACATAACAAAGAAGCTTTAATTATTAACCGATAAGGAATCATAACTTTTAAGGAATAATTTGAAGAAATACTACAGTGAAGTCAAACAGGTATACAGTCAAACCTGTGTAAGCGAAAAACTCGGAATAGAGAGAGACCAATATCGTGGTCCCAAAGATATATTATACTGTAGATGGAACACTCGATACCTAAAAGTGAGGCATTTTCTTTGACCTCCGGAGGTCAAATGTAGGGAAATCTCCCTAAGTGTTAACCTCTAAATTACATTTGCCGACATAAAAAGTCGACCGAGTGTAACCTCTTTTCTCAAATTTTAATTGTATTTCATAGTATTTACTAAAGTTTAATATAATAATTAATAGAAACATTTTTAAAACGCTAATTAAAAATTTATAACAACCATAAAACAAAAACGGTCTTTGTTAAAAATTGTTTGGATTTAAATTGTTTTAAATAAAATAATAATAATGAAAAACGATAATTAACGTTTTAATGAATGTTTTAGTTTATTCTACTGTTTATTTTAAAAATGTAAAAAAATAACACAATTACCCAAACTTGGAAATTTTTTTCATGATAGTGGCAAGTTTTTTTTTTTAATAATTTCTTTTTTGGTACGCTTTTTAACGTCAAATTAGTATGGAGTGCTACCTCTATGTATAATATCTCTTTGCGTGGTCCCTTGGACTGTCGCTTATTCAAATTCGACTTTATTCAATTTGAATAGGTCCTTTTCCTCCCTTTCCCAAAGCAGGCCCGTTTATTATTAAATTCGGTGCACTATTCCGCAAATAAATACCAAAATTAAAACTAAACAGGTGCATCTTTATAATAATTATACCATCAATGCACTTAGATAATTAGAAATATTGTATAACTTGTAATTATGACATCAATGCACTTAGATAACTTGAAATATAACTATCATAAAAAATGGATATGTAGACGGAAATGTAAACAGATTCGAACCCGCGACGTTTGAATGATTGATTGTTATAACGACCACTCTGTGAAGACCTGTGATGTTTTCAGTATAACGTACATGGGATACGACATAGAGTTGTAAACGCTATATTTACGTTAAAGTTAAATATTTGCTTTCATTTAAGGTAATTAACGAAATACGACTGAAGTGTACAATTTCCCCCTCTCTTACCCTACGGCATAAGACCGAGTTTACGGAAAAAAACTGAGATTTTGCTTCGGCGTAAGGTCGTTTTTTCCGTGACATCGTTCTAATGAAGCCTTAGCCGAGAATAATCAATTCAATTTATTGATTAATGGGTTTTTGAGGTTTTCGACTTTATGCAGATTGTCATTAAAAATAGCAAATGCATTACAATTTTTTTTTGTCACGGGTACTTAAATAAATTATATTTTATTTAAAATGAAACTCAAATTAACCCTTTTGATTTGATTTCTCATTTTATTTTAAATAAATCAGGGTGATGTAAGTAATGCTTAAAGTACAAGGGTTTTGAGTACCATTTTTCTTGACTAAATATTATGATGGAAATTTCCATCCCATGCAAAGAAGGGTTAAGCTTCGAGATGGAACATAATAAAATTATAATTGTACTTTACTAATGGGTAGCGGAATTTCTTTTAGTACTCTACGTAACTTTTTTATTCGCGAAAGGAGAAGAGGTCTTGTAAAAATGGTGTTATATTTGTTAATGTAAGCAGATCAAGTCAGTCTAGCGATGTTTATGAAATAAGTTGCCCGCGTCGCTGCTTCATTTGTAATTTAGACTTTGATTTTTGTTATTTTTCTTTTATAAATCATAAAAGTGCTTAACTATGGAGGTGCGCCTTTTGAGTGATTGTCGTAAGTATAAAATAATTATGTAAAAACGTGTTTTTAAAGTGACCATAGCTGGACAGCAGCGATGTTTTACACATCGATTTTTTATATAAAATCATATTACTAATATCATAAATGCAAGATTGGATGGATTGATTTTTTAAGGTACAAATCCAGAATAATTTAACGGATTTCAATGAAATTATGCACAGATATAGAACCTAATCTGGAATAACACTTAGGTAGATATTAAGTTTTTTAATTAAGCGCGGAGCCGCAGGCGATAGCTAGCAAGTACTAGCTTAAGGATAAATTGAGATACTTAGTCTAAACGTAGCTAATAACATAACGAGGCTTATTCTGATTTCAATAATGTTATATTTATCAGTAAGCGAGAAATATCAATCTTCTAAAACCTCTTTAACATTTCAATTGTAAACGTGGATTGCCACTATTGAAAAATTGGCATCTCTAGTTCAATCTATATTAATACAGTCAAACCTTGATAAGTGAGAAACCTCTATAAGTGAGACGAATTTCGTCGTCCCTTGCACTGTCGCTAATCCAGGTTCGACTGTATATTAATATGTAAAGATTTACCATCCCTGTTAAAGTTCATATCTGAGTGTAGGCAATATTAAGTTAATGCTTGGTATAAAATAATTTTACAAAAATCTTCTTCAGTTTCCAGAACAACTTCTAAATCAATAGAAAGTAACATGAATATGGAAGACTTAAAAAGAAGTTCTTTAGTAGAAATCGAGGTAAGAATATAGTTATAAAGTTAGTATTTTAAAATATAAAAAAGGTTATCGTAATTTCTCAAAATGTCAATGTTCAATTTAGACAAAAGAAGAGACTGTGACTGAACGAAAGGGCAACCCCACACCTGAACTTACAACTTACGGCGGCATTAAATTAGGATGGATACAGGTTAGTTTTATTTGATTTAGTAATTACAATGAATTTAGAATTTAGAAACATATCGCGAAACAAAATCGAATCCGCTGTCATTTCATGTTTTTTTTTGTGCGCTGTACATCAACCATTGTCCGAATCTCCTAAACGGTTTTTGTCTTTTGTTTTATTTGGGTCCCACGTACGATCCGCGGCAGTGCGCTGGGGGCGTCAAAATTCAATAAAAACAATAGTCAAAAAGCAAACAATAAAACAATAGACGATATAAATCTAATATCACACGATGTGTAATGCCCTGTTTATATTATTCCCGTCCAGTTATAAAAAACAATGCTGGACTTCAACTGGAAATATGTAATCCCACACTGGAACACACACAGTGCATTCCAATATGTATTTGTATACTTGGAATAATGTAAACTGGGTCTAACAATGGTGGAAATCCACCCAGGGCGTGCTGATACCATGTCTGCTGAACATCTGGGGCGTGATGCTGTTTTTGCGCATCTCGTGGATAGTCGCGCAGGCGGGCGTGGCGCTGACCATACTCATAGTGCTGCTGTCGGCGCTCGTCTGCGTCCTCACCACGCTGTCTCTCAGCGCAATTTGTACTAACGGACAGGTGCAAGGAGGTTAGGCCAGATAACATAACATCTCAAGCTGCCACACTGGCAATCGCTTAATAAGACTGTCATATTTAATCTACACTTAAGAGTTTCCCACAGTTTTAGTCCTATTAAACAATTAAACCTCGTTTGTTTATTCATTTTATTTGATAAATGCAGGTGGTGTTTACTACCTAGTATCAAGATCTCTGGGCGCAGAGTTCGGCGCATCCGTGGGCATCATATTCGCATGTGCGAACGCGGTCGCTGCAAGCATGAACACGATAGGCTTCTGCGAGTCTCTCAACGAATTGCTAAAATCCCACGGTCTTAAAATCATCGACAACGGTGTTAATGATATAAGAATAGTGGGGACTATCGCGCTGTTAGTGATGTGCTTGATCTGTGCGGTTGGTATGGACTGGGAGACTAAAACTCAGGTATGTTACAAAAGAAAAAATATAAAGGTTAAAAAGGTTAAAGGTTTCGACCCATGATGGGCTCCATTTTCCGCAACTCCACAACTCGCGCGTATTTTGCGTGAATACACCTAAACTAATATCTTTGAATTTCTGCGCCGATATGTGCAGGTTGCATCACGATGTTTTTCTTCACCTAAGAGCGTCGGGTAAATATGTACATATGATAATCGAAAATCGAAAAACACATTGGTACATGGCGGGATTCGAACTCGGGACCTGCAGTTTACAAGTCATGAGCAAAACCTCGGAGTCACCGACGCTCTAAGAAAACATATAATTATTATTTCAAAACAAGGGTTAGCTCTGGTACACTGGTAGCTAAGCATACTGATACTTAGTATGCGTAGTTATTACCACACTTACTCGTAGTTCACTTCTACATTGAAGGAGAGTTGTATGTTATCCTGCTTTCTTTAGTTTTTGTCTTTTTACAGAACTTTCTGATCACTGTGATAGTTGTGGCTATCGCCGCGTACGTGACGGGCGCGTTCCTCGGTCCCACTAGCCCCAAGCAACGGGCACAAGGCTTCGTAGGCATTAATTGTAACTATTATTAATTGATATTTGCAAAAAGGAACAAGCTAGTTTCACATTGTCAAGATTATAAATTTCGTTTTTAACACTATTAACAGCGGCGACGGCTGCTACCAACGTTTGGCCTGACTTCCGGTACAGTGACGGCGTGCATCACAACTTCTTCAGCGTGTTCGCTATGTTTTTCCCTGCGGTGACAGGCGTGCAAGCCGGCGCCAATATCTGCGGAGATTTAAAGGTATGTTCTAACCAATAATGGCTAAGACTAGTATTTGACTTTCGCTAACTAATGTGTGCTAACCGTACTACTTAAGTTTTTTTTAACTTAAAGTTCGACAATGATATGTCGAAATGTAGCCAAATTTATATTCGTAGAAAAGGTTAAATTACTAACGTTTTGTATTGACAACTTTTGTTGCATGGTACTTTATATTGCAGTTTTTTCTTCTTATGGGAACTTTATGCCAAATGTGTATTTGTCCAGGACCCAGCTACCGCGATCCCCAAAGGCACGTTCCTAGCGCTGACTATATCGTTTGCCAGCTACCTGGCGATGTCTGTGCTGTGCGGCACGGGGGCGCTGCGCGACGCCAGCGGCTCCATCCTGGATTTGAACAAGAACACCCTGGATGACTGCAAACCGAATTGTTTGTATGGACTACATAATAACTATTCGGTATGTTATTTTGTTGCTATTTGTTCAGATAGAGAGGAGGGATCCATACAGAATAGATTTAGACAAAAGTTAAATTCAACTCTATAAATTGTAAACTGCTAGTATCGTGAGGCAGATCCTCGCAAGGTTACAGGCCCAAGACCGTTCATTCAATCGTATGTTGCTTTTTCTAATATTGTTCTTTCTATTTTTTCCAATACCTATGTAGTTATTATTAAGCTAGCTCAGCTCAGCTAATCCTAAAGCACCCAATAACTAGCCGCAAGTGTAAATGAGTGAGCCATTCTTCGTTGGTCGTTGGCCATCATCGATTGTTGAACCTTTGACAGATAATGCAACTGATGTCACTATCGGGTTCTTTAATCTACTGCGGGTGCTGGGCGGCGACGCTGTCGACGGCTCTCACCAACCTGCTGTCGGTGCCGCGTCTGATCCAGGCGCTCGGCGTCGACCGCATCTACCCCGGACTCATCTTCTTCTCAAAACCCTACGGCAAGCACGGCGAGCCCTACCGCGGATATGTTCTTACATTCCTTGTATCTCTTTTATTCCTACTTATTGGTAAGTCATTATTTTAGAACACACATAACATATCTACATCCACAATATTTACATACAAATAGTAGAGAGGGTATTTTGCATGTTTAAAATATAATTCGAGGGCACATAAAGCGTACCTTATTATCGGCAGATATTTAGAATTTAATTTGTTTTTTTAAAGTGGCTCCATCATAATCATATTCAGCATTAATAATTTTCAATATAAATTCTCATGTTTTCATATCGTCAGCAAATCTGAACACAATAGCGCCTCTGATAACGAACTTCTATCTCGCGTCGTACGCTCTGATCAATTTCTGCACATTCCACGCCGCCTTCATCAAACCCATCAGCTGGAGGCCTTCATTCAAGGTATGTGAAATACATGAAAAACAAAAGTTTTTACATCATATCACTCCAAACTTACGTTACTTTACAGTTTTTCATCAAATTATTATTGTAAATTTAGTACTACAACACGTGGCTATCGTTTGTGGGCTTCGTGCTGTGCATCGCCATCATGGTGGTGGTCAGCTGGGTGACGGCGCTCGCTACGCTCTTCGTCTTCATTGCGCTCTACCTACTGGTGCTCTACAGAAACCCTGGTAATTGAAAGCCTTGTTATATTATTGCTGTCAATAAATATACGAGTAGTTCGAATTAATTTATTGTCATCTTGATCAGAGGGTAGTTTTTAATTTGTAAGTATATAAGTTAGAACTATCTGAGTTTCGAACAATTTTGAACACACACGTAATGATGTGAATAGATTATCAACGGCATTAATGAAAATATTTAACAATGTCATATTGGATTTCGTGCTACCGCGTTCAGGCGTCTGAAATCTATCTTGTAAGAAGATGTAAAAGTTTATTTTATAACACACTAGAGGGCGTGGAATGGGGCAGTAGTACGGAAGCACACCGCTACATGGAGCTGGTGTGGGCGCTAATACAGGCGAGCCGGCCGGCGCACGCGACGCACGCGGCGCACTCGGCCCACTCCATGCAATCAGCGCAGTCGACGCAGGTTTCCCACTCTGCGCGCTCGTACCGCCCGCAGCTGTTGCTGTTGGCGGGCAGACCGCCTGCGCGCGCGCAGCTGTTACACCTCGCGCATCTCATCACTAAAGTCGGCTCGTTTGTTGTCGTCGCTGATATCACTGAGGTATGTTATTTTGTCTTAAGTCTACGATTTAACTTTAGTGTACTATTCCAACCTTTGTAAATTCTGAGAAATTAGTTCGTCTAATATTAAATCTATACTAAGACTCCTGGGGGCTACCCAAAATACTTTTCGACTGGCGATATCGCCAATGGAATGGACAAAATGTATGTTACTGTCAATGACATTCGATAAGTCATGTGATTGTAACGTGTGAAATATCGAACGCCATTGTCAGTTTCATACATTTTTGACGTTCGCTATCGAATCGCTTCTAAGCGTATGTCCTTTGGATAACCCCCCTGTAGGAACCACTTAACGTTTTTATTTAGGTATAGCAATACGGTTCTACGAAATAATAAAATAAATAATTTTAGTTACCCCTATCGTATGCGGAGAAAACAAGTCGCAAACAGATAGGAGAGTCGTGGTTGCGTTCACGTAAGATCCGCGGCTTCTACACACTGCTGGACGGGTTCTCGTTCGAGAGCGGCGTACGAGCGCTGATACAGGCCGCGGGTCTCGGCAAACTGGCCCCCAATATTATGCTCATTGGATACAAGAATAACTGGATAAAAGATAAGCCCGACACTTTGAGAAGCTACGTACGAGTAATACAGTTAGTTTTCTCTTATTATTTTTTAAATGTTACATTTAACCGTTTAAATAAGAAACTACACTAAAGGACCATGGAATGATTCTGAAAAAGTTATTTATAGGTCTCCACACAAACCCTAGTTTTGACTTACATTGTAGTCCTCAGAGACTACGAGTACCGTCTATGTATACTAGTCCCTTTAGTACGACATGGGCAATCCAGGTTGGCGTTCGAACACCACCTAGCGGTAGCCGTGTACCGCGCTTCGACCTCGGCGTTACGTCGCCGGGCCAACAAGCTGGTGCTGCGCGCGCAGGAAGCCGCCTCCAGCCCGCTGGCGAGACCACAGGCTGATATTATGAATGCTGACTCTGATTTGGATATAACAAATACTGTTGATCGAAGAGAGAAAGGTTCGCGTCTTTATATATTTGTGCTTGCTCGTAAATATGTTTGCTGAACTTACACTAAGGAAACTATCTATGATATAAGACTTACGCCTAAATCAAATTAACCCCGAAGCAAAAATAAAGTAAATTCGATACGGATGTTCGTATGATTTACTTTTTTAAAAGAACATTACCTCTTTTAGAGCATACAATACAAGTGGTCAATAGTGGGGTCGACGATGAAACAAAATCACTCATAATACTGAAGGGACCCAGCGTTTCTGAGACACTGTCCAGATCACCTTCGGCTGACGTCTCTATTAATAAATACAACTTCGAACAGAATCTACTGTCTGATAATGTAGGTAAGCTATGACATATTACAATTAAATCAACTATCAACTTCGATCGTTAATATCAAGTCTAAAATGAGAATAACATCAAATAAAATCTGGTCCTTTCTTTGTACTGTGAAATGTTTGTGGAAAGCAATTCCGAAAACTCCAAAAAAATAATGTCTACGTACAAACTTGTATTTATTGGGTAGTGTAATTTGACCCATGCTGGATTGCATTTTCCGCAACTCCATGACTAGCGCGTATTTTGCGTGATAGTATTTTGTATTTAATATATTTGTGTTTATAGGAAAATGATAGCTTGGACGCTTGGTGGCTGTACGATGATGGCGGACTGAATATTTTGCTGCCGTACATTATCGCGCGGCACAAGACAAAAATACCACTCAGAATATTCGCCCTGGCTAAAGCTGGGCTGCATGTAGAAGACGCTGAACACCGGTATAGTAATCAGTGCTTGAGTTGGCACGTCGCATAGATGAACAAGCTTCTTTCAAACGTGCCAAATCAAACTCAACTGGTACTTTGTATAACTTTGTACTTTGGTCTCTCAAACCATGATGAAATCTATGAAGGTTCGTTTCCATTGGTAGAGATTATTTTTAAAAGATTTTTTGTTTCAGTATGAGGGATCTACTGAAAAAGTTCAGGATCGACTACTCCTCGCTGACCATGGTGAAAGGTATCAGCGATATACCAACGCAGCAAAGCATTGAATTTTTCTCTAACCTTGTACAGCCGATGATGAGAAGTGAAAGTAACGGTTTGTTTTCATATCTTGCTACTTCTTTTG
The DNA here is from genome assembly GCA_013186455.1 of Papilio dardanus tibullus. Classification (NCBI taxonomy): domain Eukaryota; kingdom Metazoa; phylum Arthropoda; class Insecta; order Lepidoptera; family Papilionidae; genus Papilio; species Papilio dardanus. The sequence goes on along the minus strand of QDHC01000893.1, from coordinate 263,782 downwards.
TATATCGGACGGTACTCTTATGTAGTGTTAATATCATTAATCGATAACATCATTATGAAGATAGGTTATTTCTCCTGCTACAAAGCGAAGTGTCGAAAGGTTCTCTTACAATCCTTTAATAGCATAATGTCTGCTAGAGAGAATCGAGCCCTCCGGCAGCAACGCCAGACAGCCTTTGTGCTGACAGTACCTCCCTTTTTGTACACTTTTTTTTGGCGTTAATCTAAATTAATTTTTAAAGCAGCACAGCCGAAATATGTTGATAGATAATAACTTAACAATTAATGTCTGTTATTTTGTTTCACAGATTGTTACATCACTGACGCGGAACTGGAGTTCCATAGAGCGAAGACACACAGGCAACTACGTCTGAGAGAATTACTTGTGGAAAATTCCATCGACGCCTCGCTTGTTGTCATTACATTACCAATGCCCAGGAAGGTACATATTTTATTTAATATTGATATAAGCAATAGTTAGAATTGGATTTTCGTCGACATGTCGCTCGAATTATAGTCGCGCACAATTTTCTCTGTTCCCTATTTTATGCCCCGATTAGACGTCGTTTGCACTAGCGATTCTAACCGTCCACAACTCGCATGAGCAATTAATTGAAATAATGCCCGTTTTCACCAACCAACCCCTAAAGTAGTTTTAGATAGGTGTCTTTTTGAATAAGGGTCTCCCTAAATCTAACGGATCCCTTGCGGTCTAAAGTGACACTTAACTGTTGGTGAAAACGAAAGTAGTGTTAAGTGATATTAAAAAAGCGTTAAGGGTTACCTACAATACAATAGGGATTGTTGGTGAAAACGGCCATAAGGGTCTTAATTTGCGTAATCTATACTAATATTATAAAGAGAGAAACTTTGTATTTTTGTTTGTATTGAAATAACTCAAGAAATACTGGGCCGATTTCAAAAATTCTTTCACCATTTGAAAGCTACATTACCCCGAGTAACATAGGCTATATTATCTAATTCCACGCGGACGAAGTCGCGCACAACAGCTAGATTACTATATTTTTTATTAACATAATATGTTGCCGTCAGGGTTCGGTGTCTGCCGCGCTGTACATGTCGTGGCTGGAGGTGCTGAGCCGGGACCTACCGCCTGTGCTGTTCGTGCGAGGAAACGATTCTTCAGTACTGAGCGCTTGATTATAATGGGTTATAGTTTAGTTTATAAACGTTTTTAACTAATAATTTAATTTTGTAAATCTATCTATACTTAATATTATGAAGAGAACTTTGTATTTTTGTTTGTATTGAAATAACTCAAGAACTACTGGGCCGATTTCAAATATTCTTTCACCATTAGAAAGCTACATTATCCCCGAGTAACATAGGCTATATTATTTAATTCCACTCGGGCGAAGTCGCGCACAACAGCTAGTCGATTATAAAGTTTTGCATACCGAAGATATGATTGGATATTCGTGAATTTCTGAAAAGTTGGAATTGATATTTAAAAAGGTATTCTTATTGTATTTTAAACTATTTAATTAAGTATTTATTTTGTGAACACTTAAGGTGATAAATAAATAAAAAGGAAGATCGTGATTTCATTTAATTAAAACGAAACTTTCGCTCTAAAATGTTTATTCTTACTCAATAGAGTTTCTACAAATTACAATTTCAGGAACTATTTAAAAATTACATACATTTTTGCGGCATTTTAATGATAAACAATATATTTTTAACCGTGAGATTCCACTGTCGAAAATATTTTTTTATACGAGTTTTTTCCTTGAGTATATTTTCGGCAGTGAAAACACACGGTTACTTTTTTGCAACAATTTGCAGCATTGTTTTTTTAGTTATTTTATCGAAAAAAAAAAAAGATTGAAACGATTTATTGGTAACGCCAAAACAATTCTAAATATTAGACATTTTCTAGACACCTAAAAATATTTTTATTTATAAATAACTAGACACGTAGACTGAAGACGTGCATATATTAAATAGGATAATATTAAAATGATTAAAACCTACGGCTTCATTAGACCGAGTTCGCGATAAAAACGGAGATTTTAAAGACGTAAGACCGTTTTTTGCGTGACAACAGTCTAATGAATACGAGGGCTAAAATTGAGTTATATTTATTTATAATTAATTTTTATACAGCAATTGGTGTTTTAATACGCATTTGAAATATTTCATAACCTTTCAGGATTTTCCATCCAAAAAAATATTATGCGGCTAAAATATTTTGGTATAAATACTTTAAGAAAATGGATGAATTTTGAAAAAGATAATTATTACCTCACATAAAATACATAATAAGACAATATATAAATATTTACATAAAAATTGAAAATGTAAAAGTATCAATATGTACAGTAAATAACTTCATTCTGTTGGAAATCAGTTAAATAATTAAATTACAAATACATATTTAAGAGAAAAATATTATAAATAAAACTCACTGTAGGTCTACAAGGATATTATGGCACTCGGAAAATATGTGAACTAACAATGTCATCTTGACAGCGTCACATTTTAACCAATCAGGGAAAGGCAGCTGAGGGATTTTGAAAGAAGTTAGGAAATTTTTACCTATTGTTATCGCTAAAACTTTGTAGGTCTCCTGTCAATGTCAACAAAGTGCCAAAATACCCTTGTAGAGCTATAATAAACTTACTGTCATACATAGTCCTTGAGTTGTCTTTCAGTGTAGTTCCTAACTAAAACTACACTGAGCGACCCCCGAAGTTAATAAAACCTAAACTAAATAAAATAGACCACAATTGTGTAAATGTAAATGCTTCAAATATCGCTTATATACTAAATTCTACTTAAGAATGCAATAATATTTTTTATCAAATATTAAAATACGATTTTCGTTCAACAATATTTAAAAATAAAAAATACTAGATAGTAACGCATCAACAGAAAGCTCCAACTAACATCAAAAGGCAAAACACTTCATACTTTATTACCATCTCTTTCATATCATTTAAGTAAAACAGAGACAGTAATAGTGTTGTATGCAAATACAATGTAGAAGACGGGGCAATAAGCGAAAACCAAGCCGGTGACGTCACAGTCGCGTCCACACAAGTATAGTGCTAACCAAACTTTATATCGGTTCGCAATTTAGCACGGCACTACGTAGAACAATATGTTAGGAATAATGATGGTTTGAAAACTAATCATAATTCTTATTTTTTTTTACGATTACTTATTTCAGTATGGATGCGACCTAACTGTTTTAAACCAATATAGTGTCAATAGCCATTTATAAGTTTACTATAATTTTCCACTTCAGAAATACCGAAACAAAAACAAAGACATGATAATATATGTCTTTTACTGTTTAGGGAGTGGAAACTAAACGTGTTAAAAATCTTAAAACTTCTTAACAAAAAGCATTTTAAATACCCGCTGTGAACGACAATAGCGTAAAGGGGACACACTCACACGAAAGCAGTTAAACTAGGGATGGCCGATGATTTATCGATATTTTTAATATATTTCGTTGCTGAAATGATTCATCACAATTTTTTACAGACAAATATTTAAAAAAACATGACAAGTTACGCTTATGACAGTTAGCAAAAAGTCTATCGATAGTGCCTAAAGTTATTTACAAATTTCGTTAAATATGCAACATCGCTCACCCCTAGCGTATACGCATAGCAAAATACTCGGTGATAAAATTCTACATAGTACTAAGGTGCTCGATATAAGAGGTAAAAAGGAGACTAAAACAAAGCGAATAAACAACTAATCAAACGGAAAAGTGCATTATGATATAAAAATACGTGCTCGCGATTTTTTTTTCAGTTTTCTTGTATTCTAATATTTTTTTAAATATTATTTTACAGGGTGTTCAAGTTTTCCGAGTTTCGGAACACTCTCATATCGACGTTGCGGCGATATTGGAGTGCTCCGGCGCTCGAGGCGCTAGCGTGAAGCTGGACGCCTTCAAAACTATATTTTAATTAACAATTATCAGCTGACATGAATTACGCACTTTCAGCAAAGAAAAAATATGTCAAAACACTACAAACATTTTTTTCGACTTGCGACTAGTGAAATCAACTCTACTTGACCATTAATCGAATAGTTGTTCTATTTTGTTAAGACAAATCGATTCGCTCAAGATGCACTATGTTTTAGTATCACACCTCTATGTCGCATACCTCCATACTGTAGACACTACGTTGCCATTCCATATTTATGGCGGCTCGCTATTTCCTAGACAGTGCGTACAACACTATCTAATTTACTTTTCCCCAGTGACTGCGCGGTCATGTTCGCAGTCATTACCGAGCCGCCATAAAGTTTGAATCTTCTAATACAATGCTTTCGTTGCACCATATAGCCAGTATACGGTCCAGAAAGCCTAACATTTCAAACATATCAATTACGATTAAGATTTTCCATCTAACTACTACATCGTCTGTTCACTTTACCGTGATTTTATATAAATAAACTATATTAGGCAATCATTTTTTAATATTATTTTCGAATAAAATTATTTTATTTAAATTTCCCAGATGATTTCAATATATATTCTACTTTTGAATTTATTTTTAAACCATATTATTATTCAGTTTTAATCAAAATTAAATACAGATGTTGATTTATTAATTGATATAAAATCACATTAACATGAACAGACGATATATTCGAACAAATAATAACATTTTTAAATTTGTTTTAGATTAATCTAAACATCGAATAACACACAGGCTTCGGACACATAAAACCATGAATTAACACGTTCAATGCCACAGGAGCTGTCGAGCCGGTGGCAGTGAAGGTGTCAACGAGCGGGTCTGAGGTGAGGTGGGAGGGTCGCGAGGCCGTGTGAGAGTGCGGTCGGTGTGCGGTCACTGCGGTTGCGGTCTGCGGTCTGCGGTCTGCGGTCATGCTAATGGTACCTAGAGTTGAGATACTGCGTGCGGCTGACATACAACGCTCGCCCCCGGCTACTCCTCGCAGCCAGCGTCCTCACTGATCGTTTCGCCCGCTCCCTCCTGAGAAATGTTTTGACCTAACGCACGACTACATTATTATTATTCATAGAAAAGAAACAAAAAATTACAAAAGTAGTAACATAAAAACGAGAATGTATGAAGATGCATGGAATATTGAAAAATTATGCATTGATTGCCACTAGGCGAGTTCAAAAAAATAATGTGGCATTCAATGTGTTAATTATAAATTGTATGTATGGAGCGTCGGTGGCTCAAGGGGTTATCTCTTGACTTGTAATCTACAGTTAACGAGTTCGAATCCCGTTAGTACCAATGTGTTCGAATTTCATATGTAAATAATTACCCAACGCTCTTAGGTGAAGGAACATCGTGATGCTGCAAATATCAGCGAAGAAATTCAAAGATATGTGTGAAGTCTCCCAACCCGCAATAACCAGCGTAGTTGACTATGGCCTAATCACCCCCTTAAGGTAGGCTCCGAGCCCCTCGGTGGGAGCATATAGTGAGCTGGTGATGGTGATATACGTACCCTTTTTCGCTGATGAAAGTATGCACTTCTTGCAGCTTATGAAGAAAAAGGAGACACGTTAGAGTTGGGCGTCGCGGGCAGCAGGTCCATGGTGCGGCACACCCAGCCCGCGATGTCCGCGCGCTCGCCCTCCGCCGCGCGGATCCACTCGTGGTTCTGACACAACGCATACACACATACGAATATACTACACTCCTAAAATGTTAAACAATCAACTATAAAAGTAAAAAAGGAAAAAAACAACGAACTTGTGAATCTAAAACATTCTCAAAAACCAATCGATTTTTTAATAACTCCCAAAAACTTCGACTTTTATACGAGATGAAAAGCTTTAAAGTTACAAATCTATCCTAATATTATAAAGAAAACAGATGTGTAGTTTTTATATTTTGAAATAACTCAAATCTATTATACCAATTTCAAAAACTCTTTCACCATTAGACAGCTACATTATCCCCGAGTAACATAGGCTATATTTTTTATGTCGCACCCCCAAACTCTTAAGAAACAGCTACGAGTAATTAGATTACAATTTGATTAAAATGAACTACCTTGTTTATAAACTCAATAATATTTAATTTAAATCTGTAATAATTAGGTTATAATCCTAGTTAAAGTGTTCACATACCATCAAAGTCTTGAGATCAGCTCGCTCCTCGGGGTTCTTCTTGAGGCAGCGGTCCACGAAGTCCTTGAATTCGTCGGAGAATATCCCCGCCGGCAGCTTCGGCGGCGGCTCGTTCACTATGTAATCTAACAACTCGAATATCGCCATAGGACGAGGCGAGTTCGGAGCCTGAAAACATAATAGAAATTTTAATTTAAGAGCGTCGGTGGCTCAGGGGTTTAGCTCTTGACTTGCAAACTGCGAGTTCCGAGTTCGAATCCGATGTACCAATGTGTTTTTCAATTTTCATATGTACATATTTACCCGACGCTCTTATGGTGAAGGAAAACATCGTGATGTCTGCACATATCGCGAAGAAATTCAAAGATATGTGTGAAGTCATGCAAAATACGCGCTAGTCAGAGTGAAGGAAAATGAACCCCATCATGGGTCCGCACTATACACACTATATATACAATTATAAATTTTAATATTACGTAGAACTACGCGCCATGTTTTACCTTTAAACTTTATGTCTAGGCTTCAATAGACCGAGTTTGATAATACAAGGAGGAGGAGATAATACAAGGACTTAAGCCGAAGTGACATTACCGTTTTTATTGTGAACTCGGTCTAATGAAGACATAGCATTAGAGAGAACTAGCCAGTGGGAAATTTGAGTATCGACCAGTTTTTCAATTCTTTGCCCATCTTGTCAGGCCCATTGGCATATGATGTTATGGAACTATCAAACAAAAACTAGGCAATATTTACTAAACTTGTAGGATAGCAGTAAAATAAGACTGCCTCTTATATTAGTATTAAATTATAGATTTAAAGAAAAAAATAACATTCAGATGAATTGAAAATCTATGCGTATTTATTTTAAACTAGCGACCCGCCCCGGCTTCGCACGAATGCAAATCGGTATAATGCTAATACTAAATACTGCAGCGTTTGCAATGAAAGCGCTAAAAATGTGTTAATCTACGACATCATATTAAAAACCTCGAAATTATCAGTGTTACTGTACTATATTGCGAATGTATTATACATGAAAACCTTTCGTATGAATCACTCTATCTATTAAAAACCGCATCAAAATCCGTTGCGTAGTTTTAAAGATTCAAGCATATATAGCAATAAACATAAAAAAGCGTTATTGTTTTATACTATTTAAGGAAGTAAAAAAATATACAAACCTGTCCCGGAGAATGATCTTCATTCTGTCCTCCGAATATAGTCGCCAACGTCTTAGCGTCGGGCGGCGGTATGGGGTACATGCCGATAGCCATCTCCACCAGGGACAGTCCCAGCGACCAGATGTCTGATTGCACCGAATAGTGGGTGCCTTGCAGACGTTCCGGCTAACAACAATAATATATTTTGTGGATTCTAGAAATATCATATACGGTCGCAACTGGACAAGCGATAGTCTAACGGACCGCGATATTTGTCTCCCTTATAGAGGTTTCTCACTTATGCAGGTTTGACTGTAATTAAATTGTTAAAAAAAATGCACTACCGAAGAGTCCCAAACTTGTCGTGACACGGTAAGAATTGTACGTGAGTTTTACCCGTTTTAAATAGTATATAATAACATATAAGTAAAAGATCTAAATTTGTAACTGGGGGAGAAAGGATTAGAATGTCCTAAACATATTTGGTATCCGAAGTTACTTTCGAAGCGATTTTGTTTAATAATGTAGGAGCTTCATTAGACCGATGTCACGCAAAAAACGGCCTTACGCCAAAGCAAATGCTCCATTTTTTGCGCAAACTCGATCTAATGAAGCCGTAAGGTGAAAGAGACTCTTTGAGAACGTTTATTAAGAGATCTAAAGGTTTGCTTAAAAGTAGGAGTGTTTAAAAAGTCACGTTTTTTTTAATCTTCAAAAAATATATAGGTTTTCCAATTGAAAATATTTAATTCTTAAATTTGAATTATCTTTTGAAATACATTAAAGTCATTACAAATAATCTCTCTGACACTGCAATGTTATATGTTAATTAAAAGATTACAACCCAATTAGTTGAAATTAATTGATTTGTATATCTTTACAATACATTGTAAACTGCAATGTATTCAATTAAACTGTTTTTTATTCACAAATTGTAACTTCTTGGTCTTGCATAAACAAAATTAATTTAAATATAGTCAACCAGTTTCATTCTATAGGGAGTTTCCCCAAAACCATTGTATTTATAATATAATTTTTTTTTTAATTATTCAAACTTTCTACAGACATCTTTATAAAGTAAAATTAAGCGGCTAAAAATTCCTAAAAACTGCTAAAAGACCCCGAAGGTTGGAAACTAGTCGGTACCGTCACCGAAGCAAGCGTGCTTAATTTTAGATAACATTTTTTGTTCTTACACAAAAAACAGTTTGTTACTCATTTTCGTACCTTTTTTATATCCATTTTTTTATAACAATCACTTATTTCTATTACAATAGTATACAGTATACTCACAGACATATAGCTTCTAGTACCAACAAAGGAATTGGCCATTGAATCAATGAGTTGACCGGAGACACCAAAGTCACAGATCTTAATCTCTCCGTTACTATTCACGAGGATGTTGGAAGGCTTCACATCGCGATGCATGATGGCATGCTTATCACGCAGGTAGCTTAACCCTTTCAGCACCGCTGATGTTATTGTACCTGACATAATTATTCACATCAACCAGAGATAAATAAAAGAAAATCCTAAATGCAACTAAACTTTTTTAGTTATCGAGGCGATTTTAGAAGTATTATCTTTTGCCGCAGCTTCATTAAAACAAGTTCGCGATAAAAACGCACCTAAACCAAACCAAAAATCTGTATGTATGTATCTGTATGTATATGTATCGCATAGTATAGTGAAGCCGAGGTATAATACTTTCGTCAGTACAGGAAAATATTCAGCAAACAAAGCTGCTTTACATATGGGTGTGTACGAAAAGTACTGCGATAAATGAGGACCAATAGGTCGTCGTTTATACGATACTGGAGAACACTTGGAACTAAATAAGATAGACCAGGGCTCTCATTGGATCAAATCATGTATCATAAGAAATACCAGGAACAAGGATGTTCTGTATTTTGGTATAAATTTTATGAATGTACCAGTACCAAATGTAGAAAGTACAACAGTAATATCGCGATTCTGGTTTCGGAATGTAGTGGTTAGGTGTCCAATCTATTGGTACAAATATTGAATGTCTTTGTTGTGTATTCTCTGCTTTAAAAACTGTATACATACCTAAAATAGATTCAGGAATCCTGCCCGCCTTCTTCAATATAAGATCCAATGATCCCCCATCCATGTACTCCATACAAATGGATATTTCTCCGTCACTATAGAAAGCTCCATAGAAACCGACAATATGTGCAAAATTACATTCATGGAGCACTTTGAGTTCACGTATAATTTGCTTCTTAATTGCTGGTTTCACTTCTAAATGGATCAATTTACGAGCCATTATAAGGCCGGTAGATTTGTGACGAACTTTCATAACTACCCCACCATTACCTTGTCCTGATAAAAATATAAATATGTATGTTAATGTGGCTGCAATAATAATTACCAGCAAACAATACCTTAAGTGCCCAGGAAGCAAAGATTTTTGACAAATTCGTTGAATTAAGCTATTCATGAGACATCTCAAATATAGGTTTATAGCTTTAAAGACAGCAAAATATTAGACTTTACAAGATATCTGGCAATCTTTAATAGTAAATATCTCTATAAATATGAGAAAGTTTAAATATTTGTAATAGTTCTTATTACCTAGTTCCCCTAGTTTTTCAAAATCATCATCGCTAAGTTCACCAATCTTTTCCTTCTGACAGAGAAACACTTCAATACGTCGCCTCTGTGTGTCGTCCATTTCAATCTGCTCCAATCTCTCAGTGAGAGCTTCTATACTTGTCTTTGATTTCCCCGCTAAACCCTGCCGCCTAAAATACACTTTATAGTTTAAAATATGTTACTCTTGACATTATAAAAGATAACATGCACTCGGCCAGTGTGGTTGACTGAGACCTAGTCACTCCTAACATATGGTAGGCTCCGAGACTCTCGGTGGGGATTTTGAACCGATGATGATGATGATTTTTTTTATATTAGTTGCAAACGAGCAAGCGGTCACCTGAACTCGCTGAATAAATAAAGCAACCGCTGCCCATAGACATCTGCAATTGCAGACGTGTTGCCTACCCTTAATCTTCAGAGGAGGATACGGAAAGCAAGAGGATAATTCCTCTCCCTATGCATCTCCTCCCCCGGAAATTCCACTTCCTCTTCCCATAATTTTCTTGTAGGAAGGATTGTAGTAAGATATTGTAGTTATGATAAAGAATAGTTTACTAATGGTAGATATAGTTGTTATATATAGTAGTAGCACATGACTGGCAGGAGAGCTCAGGACAGGCGACAATGGCACTCTCTTGTGTTGGAGCCCAAGACCCACTTTGAATTGTTAGGCCAGCAGAGTAAGTAAGAGTAAGTTTCTATATAGTATAAGTGTTTTGCATTCTGTTAATAATTTTCTAGTTACATCATAAATCATGTCTAAATCTTAAGCTTTTTGTATGTATGTGTCTCTTAGTAGATCTTAAGAGCAGTTGTTTTTAATGCAAAGATTTTTTATTACTAATATATATTTGTATAAAAATATAAAGCTTTTGGAAATATTGAAGTATTCTTATAATTATGTAACAAAGATTTTTTATTTTTATTTTGAGTTACTGTATATTAGTATTGAATTATGTGGACTATTTTATTACAATATTCTGATCTTTATTCTAAAATTACAGTAAATTATTAAGTAATGCAAAGAGTGCATTAATTAACTGATAAAATAAGTATGAGTAAGAACTCAAGTGCATAGAGAAGTATAATAATTGCTACCTCCAAGTACTTCATAACTTGTGTGTACTATTCTTTCTGATAAAAGGTATAGGGATTACAAACTCATTGAAATAATGTATAAAATATTAGTATGAGAAACAGGGAATATATTACTTTTTAAAAAGAGGATCATAAAAAGTACTGAACTGCATTGAAAAGGTTTATACGTCCTTTATCTTTCTTTATATAACGATAAGAATTCATTTTGTTACAATTCAGGAACGATTCCTTTATGTATTAGAAAATGAATACTTACTCAGTTGCAGTGGCAGATTTCAGCTGTGGGGTCATATTAGACGGTGTAATTGCCGGAGCAGTGTCAATAGACCCTGGTGGGAGGGTCAAATTTAATTTATTCTTCGACATCTTACTCATCCTGGACACACATTTGTCATCGTAATAAAATGAAGGTAAATCCTTTGCGCGTATATGCGCAAAGTAAGTACTAAATCACATTAATGAAAAATCGACTGAATACCGGAGATAATCGTTATTAATTTTATTGTAAAATCAATAAATTCATTCGAAAAAGATCGTAAAACTGAGCTTTTATAGCAAATCCTCAATTTATGGATTGCCCTTTTCTTCAGATTTTGACAACGATGCGTTTGACAATGACGTAAAGCGTTATCGATTTTTTTAATCGATAACTTCGTTTTGAAACGAGTTTTATATTGTCTATGGTGACAAGGCAATGCCCAAAAATCAGCAAAAGAAATAATGCCTAAAATCAAATATTACTCAACCTTTAGTACATTACCTATTATTTTCAACTCAAACTATTCTAGTTTTATAGAATACTGTGTATTGTAAATAAAAATTATTAAAATAAAATCAAGTTTATTTTTCAACGTACAGTTAAAAACAATTGTTAGATGTGCATATAATTTATCGTTGACCTTTTCATAGCGATATATAAGTTACTATGTAAGCACTTAGGATAAGTAAATATCGTATTTATTAAAAATATTTTTAAGGAGATTTTAATTTAGTCAAAAATGAATTAATCCCTGGCTGTGTCTGTTTCACTTCTTGAACTGGCTTCTTTGTTTCCGGCTTAATTCTTTTGACATTTTTATTTTCTTGTTTATGTTTTTTCTTTTTTTCAGCATTTGGTTGAGATTGTTCCACCTCGGACATGCTTTTCTTCTTTTTTATTTTTTTCTTATCATTTTCCTCAGGTTCATTTGTTGGCTGTAGCAATGGAGTTGGGTCGTTCATAATCATTGATAGCTTTTTAAAATAATTCCACAACGCGTCTACACATTTTTCTGGTTTCTCCCCATCAGCTGTCTCCCACAATAACCCATACATTCTGGGTTTTAACTTTTCCGTTGGCTTTTTGAGTTCACTTTCAAACTCATCTTCTAAATGTTTTAGTCTTGCTTTCTGAGTTTCGGGTGAAAGAGATAGTACATCATCTTCATCTAATGTGGCTTCCTAGAATATTAATAAAGGATTACTAAGAAAAACCTTAAAAATTAAGATTTTTTTGTCTCTATCAAATTGGTATCAATGTGGAATTTATTATTGTGTTGTATTCATAATCATTTGGTTTAGCCTGATACATAAATAGCAGTAATGTGGTTAGTGACTTAGTAGAAAACAGGCCTAAAGCCTTGTTCCAGGATAGTTCTTAAGTTGAGTAATAAGTATCTTACCAAAGGATTTACTAATCTACTCTACTAAAATGTTGTTCGGTTTAGTTACAAAATTATTTGCTACTAGACTAAATATACCATCTAGGTGCGTAGAAGGCTTTATCACCCCATGCAAGGCACATTAGTATTGATTTTTGAGGAAAAATCTACTCTAGAAGTTTCTCTCAGTGACCAAATAAAGATATACCTCATCACTCAAGTATCCGTGAGGCACAAACAGCTCGTTATCGAGCTCGTACTCGTCGTCCGGCTCGTCGTCGCTGCCGGCCGCGCTACCGTCAATACTCTCTCCTTCCTGCTCTTCCTCCCACTCCTCGTCACTATCCACCTCGTAGTCTACATGCTTCTGTATACAACAAACATGTTACTGGTACTATTTTTTTGATGTACCCCCATATAGAGGGTCCTGCGAGTACCAGTTGCTACTAGAGCAGCAATGGTGGTTCCGTTAAATTAGGTTACTGGTATTATTGAATCATCCAGAGTTCGGATAAGACTAAGACTGGGTGTTTTATCCATTGGGTTGATCGAATTGTCATAGAACACCCCAACATGAAGATATGACACAGCAATGCTTTGCTACATTCAATTTTGTTGGGTATCAAATTTTGAGCTGTTAAAACTGATCAAGTTCAAAAACATTTAAAAAGTGATAAAATAAAGGTGTTAATAACTATGTTTTTAGACGTAAGTTATCTGTTACCCTGAGACTACATTAGACCGATGTCACACAAAAAATGGCTTTACGCCGAAGCAAAATGTCTGTTTTTTTGCGAACTCAGTTTAATGAAGTCATAGTGCAATAATTTTTGTATTGATCCAGTTTCAATATGAACAGACAAAAATATGTGATGCTTTGCAAATGTGAACTACTTATTTTATTTACTTGATCATGTTGAAAAGGTCTTCTAGGTTTAACGTTTGCGCTCCGTTTCCTCCAAGTGCCCCAGTATGGTGGACGTCTGTTTTCATGGAAACTCAATAGTTTTGGCCGCAGTCTCTCACGGGCGGACGTCTCGCAAGATAATATTTCACTAGCATCATCTATAGGTGGTAAATCATCTTCTGAAAGAATATTTTTAAGTAAAATAACATTATAATTACACGTAAATATTACTATACCAACGAGTTGTAGAAGCAAGTAAAAATTTACTTTCTAAATAAAAAAAAAAACAAACATATTTTTTGTAACTGTACGGCTGAACCCAAGAAACATAATAAAAAGTATTTTGTACTGAAGGCAAATAAACAAGAATGCACTTAAATTCTATGCCACTATGAGATAAAAGCGTCAGTGGCTCTAAATCTGTTAATGTATAGAAAAAGGTATAAAATAAGTAGAAAAAAAAATTACTAACCCACAATCATAACATCATCATCATTTTCTTTATCACTCAACGGCCATGTTTTTCCACAAGACATAGGCTTGGTACCTTTCAAACTCTTTACATACAATTTATTACTCGGTGCATTTTGTCCTTCAAGAAATTTATCTAAATTGTCTTTTTGTTCATCGCTTATATAATTTCTTGTAGTAGGTGCTAATCTCATATCTGATTTAATCGTGAAACTGGACAATATACTATTTTTGCTAACAGGACCATCGGTATGCTGATCTTTCTCAGTTTTTTGTTTCTGAACAAAGAAGTTAACGAAAGCCTCTGCCGCTTTCTTTTTCTTTTGTTCCTGTTCTTGCTTTTCTATCTCTAACGCCTCTTGTTTCTTTCGTTTCTCTTCTTCTCTCGCTTCCTTCTCCTTTCTACGCGTTTCTTCTTTTTCCTCCTTCTCCCTTTTCTTTAATTTTTCCTTCTCCTCTCTTAATTCTATAAGAAATTACATTTTAAAATAAAAAACCATAAAACAAAAAATATGTTTTAAGATTGAATGTTGATTAATATGACATACGTTTTTCCAAGTCCTTTTGGCGATCTTTCTCTTCTTTTTCTTTCCGTCTTTGTTCTTCCTTCTCCTCTTTCTCTTTTCGTTTTAACTCTTCCTTTTCCTCTCTTTCCTTTCTCTTTTGGTCTTCCTTTTCCTGCTTCTGTTTAGCTCTTTCTTCTTTTTCCTGTTGCCTTTTCTTCTCTCGCTCTAGTTTCTCTTTTTCTTTCTCTTCTTTCTTTTTTGCCGATTCCACTTTCTTCTGAACTTGCTGGAACATTTGAAAGCTTTTCTTAGAAATACATAATATCAAGACTGTTATACACAACAATAAATAAATGTGACCTTAATGTTTTAAAATTTAAACAGAGATAATTTATAAATTAGTATTTTTAGGTTAATAGCTTGCATAAATCTTACCTGTTTCGGTGTTGAATTATTAGGTGTGCGTTCTAAACTGTTAGATAATGAATTTCTAGTTTTTCTTGGTGTTGTATTAGTTTGACCGGAGTCCTCACATGCACTTGATTGTGAAGAATTCATATCCGATTGACTTTCAACCTTGGATCTGTTTCGAGTGCTCCGTTTAGGAGTAACCATGACCTCTTCTATATTTTTTGATTCATTACAGTCATCATCTGTTTGTTCTGTTTTATCATCATTTTCAGTCTTATTTTCGGATACTTCTACAATTATTTTTTCATTATCTATAACACAGTTTTCTTCTGCTTTGACATCATTATTTTTGGAAGTAAGATCTATAGACTCAACATCACAAGTCATATTATTGCTATTATCGATGTCCATACATGCAGATCCATTTACTTTTTCCAAAGTTTCACTTTCACTAAGATTTGTAAGTTTTGAATCCTTGCTGTTTTTTTTCTTCGCCGTTTTAGACTTTTGTTTTTTCTTCCGAGCATTATCAACTAATTTAACATATGGATTGAGTGTTTTGTCCTCAGTCTGTACCGTTGTTGCGTCTTTACTCTCCTCATCACTAATAACAACTAAATCATCGATCTTGTCGTTTTCCTTTGTAACTTTACCCAGTTTTGTGACAGGCTCGCTTTCAGGGGGAGATAGTTTTCTCTTTCTGGTTTGAGTAGCTTCCGTCGCAGGTGCAACGCCACTTAACAGTTTAAATGGAAGCCTGGCCTGTTTTAGTTTTTTCTTTGATGGTGTTACATCCCCTTCTTCAGACTTTGGAGTTTTCATTTTAATTTTTTCAGATAATAACTAAATACTAAAGTTAAAATTTAAATAACCAACAATAAAGATCTTTTCTATTATAACAAATAATCACATTTCAAGGCACACACAATACAATAAAAGCTTACAATAATAACCACAGTCCGACAATAATGCAAAAATACTTTGACAGGCGACTTTATAAAACGCGGGAGTTTGCTGTTTGTTAACATTTCCGTTCCATTATCGTGTAAGTCCTCTAATTGTTAAGAACGTTTTTTCGTCAAGAGCTATGAATTTGAAGCAAAAAACGTGGACAAGCCTGTTAAAATTAATTCTTGTATTCTCCTTGAAAATACCTTATGCAATATTTTTAAAAACTGTTTAAAGAACAATACTTATCACGCACTAGTTCAAAAAGCCTAAGTAGAAAAGGAACGTTCAATGTCAAATTAGACGTCTACAAGATGACGTTTTGAAAAATACTAGTGATGTTTTTTTTTTTGAGATTTTATGGCCTGGTACTAGTGATGTGGTGTTGTGCCATAAAGTTTTTCATCATTATAAATCGATTTATCATTCGCACAAAAAGGAAGAACTTTAAATTTAAATTATTTCTTCTTTTACTTTTTTGTAGCACAACCAGTAAGCCACTAAGGTATTACAGAATGTTTATATTATTGAGGTGGTTATACGTGGCCACCATTTGAAGAGTTACAGTATAGTAGGTATACTATACAAGTATACTTACTAAGTTTGCCATCTCTGCAGGCTGGGTGGGTTAGATTCGTGCGAGGCTTGTTCTAATAGCCACCCTAGAAAAAAGAAAAAGGGGCATCTTTTTTTACTTCATCCACCCGTTTGCATGTTAACCCTCCCCACTGAGATAATAACTAGTTTATATATTGTTTTCCAATGGAAGAAGCAAGAGAAGCGTAGGTATTTGTTAAAAAAGACGAAATGCGCAAAACTATTTTATTTAGAAGAAGTTACAAGGTGGATCACATTTGAAGTACAGGCGGGATATCACATTTAACATCGAACTACAGTATGTTTATAGCTCTTAATTATTTACAATAACATTTATTACAAATTCTCTCTTTACTTATTAATTATATGCGAATAAAAATAAATATGCAGCTTTTCCCACGATTACATTTAAATAAAATAAAATTGTTAACTAAAATTACGTTGTACGTACTGATGTCAATAAATTAATACAAAAAAATAGATTGTTTTGTATTTTATATTACGGACTCAATTTTGGACGATAGGTCTCATTTCCTTATTGAAAATATTCGAGATATAACATGTTGTGTATAAATTACATAGAGAATTAAAAAAAAAAACATTTTTTTGTACGTAGTCATGTTAGTGAAAAATAAAATGTTTTACAGGTTTATTTATTAAGATATGAACAATCTTGCTTTATGTAAACTTAATATAATATGCTTTGAATTAAAGTTACACCAGGGCAGTATTGTTTTTCTGTAAATATCTTAAAAAATAATATAGATAGTAAATACATAGAAATATTCCTTATAGCAAGTATATAGAACTAACTACGAATATAGAGTCATTCAATAGTATTTATTTATAGTGACTGCAACTACGTAAAGCATTGAAAACAGACATGTTGAAGATATGCACGGTTTTAATGAAAATAACTTCGTAGCTCTACAAAAGGTCGGAACGTTTAGTTACATCTCCTTATAATGATTAAATAAAGTAACTTTCATGCTCGTTCCTTGTCTTTTTTCTTGTTATTTACATAGTAAAAAAATATTTACGAAGTATTTTATGAATTTGAGTTTTCACTGGTCTCCGGTGGAAATGTCCTGGTAAAATATTCTTTATGTATCAAACATCCTTCTTTGTGTATAAGTATTTTCGAGACAACCATAGATTGGATTACCACAAACATTTCTCGTTCTCGATGTGTATTGATTTCTTCGTCGAACTCGAATTTTCTAATTAATCTGCTTGTGCTATTCAATTTAATATACCGTGTATCAAAATAAAATTACAAGTAGATATAGATTTCATAAAAAGATCCATTTTGTGCGATCATAAAAATAAGGAAAACTTATCACAACTAACATACGATTATTGATATTTAAAATTACGTCGTCTAATAATATTATATTTTATTTTTACATTATACATAAGGATACGTACACTTATTTTCTATAAGCGTTTTTACATCGATCACAATTACAAAGGATATTAGAATAAAATGATTTGGAAGAACATTATACCTATTGTAAATCTAAACGATGAAAATACCATATTTCATTTAAATAAAAATGTCTGGTTTACAAGACAGACTTTGTGGTAAGGGAAAGCGCATTGTAATTTCAAGTAACTTAAAAACGAGGTTAATTATTTATTTCTACAATCTTTGTAACCTAATTCATTTCAGAGACCACGGTGATTTGTTTAACTCTATCTGAAATGTTAATAAATATGTTGATAAAACGTCCGCATAATGACCGGGCGAGCCGGCTCACTCCGCGAGGTAGCTAGAGGTCGGTCAATCAAGCTGGGCTGGCGCATGCGTCGCCCGCTTCCCCCAGCTGCTGTCGATTTGGTCTATTCAAAGGCGCCTTAATAAGTTAGCCATGCATGATTAGGATATTCTGCATTATTAACTCGTTTGCACAAAGTATACAATATGCGGTAAACAAAAAAAACTATCATATTGGCTTGTCCAGTTACATTTCTGGCTATGGGTGAATCGCGCAGCAAATTATTTGACGCGAAATGCTTTAGTTAATACTCGAATTAAGTTGACCAAAATAATGTTAATCTTTTGATCCCAATTCCTTTTTTCTGTTTCACTACAACACTAAGCTCGAAACTACATTCACCAATGTGATTAATAATCCAACTTCCCAGTACTTTTGAATTTGATCTTTGTCCATAACTACTCGTGATTACAGTATTTAATCGGATTATTTGGTTTTAATCGAACTGTAATTAAAAATAATTATCATAATACAAAAGGCTCTTTCTCATGAGAATGGTGTAAAACTTCAGTTGACACCAGAAACAAGCTTTTTCTTAGTAACAGTGTTATTCAATTTCTGAAATCTGGGTCAAGTCACAACCAAGTAAAATCCGAAGACAATTGTATAAAAGGGCCTGTTGTATTATGATTAAAACAGAATCAAACATATCATACACATATTTTGAACGACAGTAAGATATGTCGAAGTAACTACGTCATACAAAGTAGTATATCTACAATACTAGGACATATTACACGGTATACATATAAAAAGATATAAGATATATAGTTTGTTACGTTTAAAAGAGATCAGACTTGAAGAGGGGAATTCGTGGGAGAGGGTAGACGTTGAAACTAGTCGCCGCGCGGTTAAAGCTTAGCGTTTATTGAAGGGGTTGTTCCTTGCGGTGGTGCGGGCGGCAGCGGCGGCCGTCTGCGTGCAGTGGCAGAGCGCATCAAATACGCGCACGACGAATACGCGGGCGCGTCCTAGACGCCGCCTTATGTTACCTGCAAGGACACCAAGCAAAGCGTAAGAGACCATTAGAAGGTGTAACTGCCACATCCAGGGTTGTTTTCAGTACGAGAGTGGTAAGTGTAGATTTAATATGAGCAAAATACCCTAAGGGCCTGCTTAAGTTAACGACTCTGAAATATGGCAGTAATGAAGTACCATTCGAATAGTGTTTATAAGTTGTTAATAATTTTACCTATCTAAAAACGTATTTTTCCACAATAGTTAACAATATAGAACCTTTTTGAATAAGATCATTAAACCCTTGTTCACACCAGGATAGTATTTTAGTAGAGTAGCAAGTAACATTTATCCGAACAAAGGATTTACTACTGTTCGGACTTGTTTAAGTCTAAAGCTACGCACTAGGGTAGTAATTTAGTAACTAAACGCGTACGAACAGCAACATTTTAGTAGAATAGATTAGTAAATCCTTTGTTCGGATACTTGCTATTTGATACTCGACTAAAATACTGTCCTAGTGCGTACAAGGTTTAAGACGGATTTATTAATAGCCTCATAAGAGTAAACGCGGTACCTACATGAATAGACAAACGACACAATAGTCTGCGAGGCATTGTTATAATAATTACACAGGAAGTAGTTACAAGATGTCTGTAAGTAATAATTTATTTGTCAATGTTTTGTTATTCAGTCATGCAAGTATTATATTTAGCAAAAGTGTTTTACCAAATAGGTATAGATATTTTAGAATTTACGCATTTTAGCGATGAAGCTTGTCTATGGTGACAACCGGACTTTGATTAAAACGAAATATTATTCTTCTTAACACACTTAAAGCTGTGTGGAATTGTAGTCATTTTTCAGTCGAGTCAAAGAAAGTTGCTACGTGGCTTATCATTATCAAACTCAAGTTTGAACCTAACTTGAGTCTAGACATTTAGCAATTATACGCCATACTAGAGTGGCGTTGCGTCCTAAAGTGGGTCTTCGCCTCTGAGAAGTTTCCACTGTTCTTGGTCTGTAGTGTTGTACTATACTTGTTTGATTTCGAAATTGTATTGGAAACTAAAACAGAGCTTGTTAATAAAACTTTACGGAATGCGTTCCCCCGGGGGTTCCTGTATTGATTTGCATAAATACGTTAGGGTCGCGCCTTGTACAGTCAGCTAATAAAAGACTGTGACACCCACATCACTGACAAGTTCGCGTTGTGCTTTGTAATTTATCTTTGCTTACTCTCGTTGAAATAAATTCAAAGGTAATTTTAACTTATTTATCAGTAATAAAAATGTAAAGTTATTTGATTCAATATTATCTAGTTAATAGTTAATTTTCAAAGTTGCTTGTTACAAAGATGGCAACCAACTATCTTAAGGATAAGTATTTTTTAACTAAACTAGCTAGCTATACGTGAACGTAGCTAAGCATGTAATTAACGTAAATAGAAAAATAGATAACGTTAAAAACCATTAGGATAATGAAGTACAACTGTGAACTTTGTTATCGTTATTAACATATTCTGAGACGTACATTATATTTGTTGAAAGAATTTCTTTTTTTTTATAGAAGAAGGGGGCAAACGAGCAGCGGATAAACGAAATTAATTGATCCGACGCCCACGGACATCTGCAATGTCAGAGGAGCAACAAATGTGTTGCCGGCGTTTGAGGGAGAAGTACGCCCTTTCCTTGAAGGCCCCTAAGTCGTAAACGTTTGGAAATACCGCTGAGGACAGAGTGTTCCACAACGCGGCTGTGCGAGGTAAAAATTGCGCAAAAACCTCGTCGTTGTGGAATGCCAACCATCGAGGTGGTGGTGGTGGCGATTTCTAACTTAATTACTGCACTGTGCCAAATATTTGAAGGAAATTACACAGTTCATTTTTTATGTTGCTTAGTAGATTAACATTTGGATTATGGGCGTCTGAAGAAAGCGTGAATACGGTGGCATGATAACCTAAATGACGTTCATCTTACGTCATCGGAGGAAGGTCTTTATCTAATTGTCTGTATTAACGTGGGTTTCTACTGCCCAAACAGTCATACGTATATTCATCCTTCTCTGTGATAAAATTGAAGTAACAATTTGTAATCTTTTGAAATATGTTGAATAAACAAATGCAAATCTTTTTTCGAAATTATGCGATTTGCCTTCTTGGCTAAATGTTACGTTATGTTGAGTTAAGTTAAATCTGTGTGTCTGCAGATAACCGTGCATTGCCACTGTTGAAACATGTTATAAACATGTACAGGTATATTTGAAAAATCACTTACCTACTCCCGTATCATGCCCTTCCTGTAACAATGCAAAAACAATTGTAAAGAAAATATCAAATAGCATTAATAGAAATATTTTGAACTTGCAATTAATTAAAATAAAGCTACGAAATGTTTTAATAGATTCATCATTACTTTAATTTTAAAAAGCACGAAGCTTAATAGAGCAATAAATAGCCCACGTTATAGCGTGGATTCGAACCCTCCACATTACTGTATAATTGAGTCCTAAAAATAAAACTCAATTTTGTTATTTCTATAGACGTCCCTTTTATTGGAACTGCTAAGTTTAATCTTCTAAAAAAATCTACCCTAATGAATCATGCGCTTACTATTTCTATATTCTAAACAAAATAAAGAAGATTAACATTATTTTTTATTTTATGGATTGATTAAACTAAATAATAAAGTTAACACGTTTCATGCCACTAAGATATTTATGAAATTTCACTCTCCAAGTAACTGCGGCACTGAAAGTGTTAGATATTATTGTATACCACAGATGCTATGTCGGCTATCGATCAAGCAATTTGTGCCAGTTCCATAGCACTACTTAGGCCCTTCGTAGACGAGTCTATGCTAATCTATAATTTAAGTCTTTAAAGCTTAGGCAAAACAATCGCATAGAGGTCTGTCTAAAGATAAGCGGCGCCGAATGTGAAATTGTTTTGCAAAAGCCGAAAATAGCAGATTTTATATAAGAAAAGAGGGACAAACGAGCAACGGTTCCACACTAAGTTGATCATCGACGCCCACAGACATCCGCAATACCAGAGGAACCGCAGATGCGTTTGCGGCCTTTAAGGAGGTGATACGCTCGTGTCTTGAAGGACCCTAAGATTTCCATATCCTTGTGTACGATCAGCCTTACGATTTTATCATGTTAATATATCGTATACCGATTAACCCTTACAATCTCTTGAGCGTTTGATATGCTTGTCAAAATATTATTATCATAAATGTTACCGTATTTCATAGTAAACATAACAGTTAGTTTCTACTGCGCAAACAATTACAACAACATAATGTTATTATGGTTTATCCCAGGATAATAAGTAGATGGGCAAATAATTTTTTTAGGAGTGTTTCGGCCAAGGAAAACGTCCCTGAAAGGCGACTGAAATCTTCAATGGATAATTACGTTTATTTTCGTAGAATAGGTTAGATTTTCCATAATTTACATTTTATATTAAGCGTTCTTTTTAATTTGTAATTTATTACAATATTCTTAACTTTTGTTTAATGTCGAATAGTAAACGATCGTAAAAAGATTGACAGAATAGTTATACTTTTATTAACGTTAAAATATTATTGGTTACTTCTAGTTCACTAAAGCTAACTTTTCTTTTAAATGAGAATCGACATGAGTAAAGTTCTAGAAGCAAGCAATGCACTTGTATGTGAAAGCATGAAAATGCGTGTATCGATCAAAAATATGTTTCTATTCGTGACAAGCGAGTCCTTGCAATCTAAAAATGTATCATTTGACATCAAACACTTACCGCCCTATCATTTCCGTACATTCGGTTTCCAAACTGGGAAAATATAGATACTTACAAATTTGTTTCTGTCTTTCTCTTTTTGTTTAAGTCCAGCTTCCTTTTCTGCTTGTTTTATAAGCAGCTCGACGAATTCCGTCGCTTGTTGCAGTTTCTCTGGATCGCTTTTGAACGCCGCTATCCGGTCCGCCAGCGGGGCAGTCTCACTGTCTTGTATCATATTTGATAGATTTTATACAACTTTATAATATCACTGAACGCAGCTAAATATACGAATAATGTCACTTTTTGTTAACCCAACAAATCCGGAAAATTTTATATCGTAAAAATGTTCTACGCCATTGTTGATTGGTAATCAAGGGAATAGCTTGAAATGTTTATGTATTTATTCTGGGCGTATTTTCAGTCAATAAAGTGCAGTCGGTGATGAAGAGTGCAATTATCAACCAGTGCGCGCAACGACTTCGACGGCGGGGGAGCAACTGAGGCGCTGAAGCGACGTTGGTACTTCGCCCGGTCGGGGCTCGGTCATGCGCCGACGGATGCAAAATATTTTCTGCCTACGTTTGACAGATTAGCGATAATCACTACTGATGAGAGGTCTCCACTCTGTTAACATCAGTTTTATTGACATTATTACTAGTTGTGCACAGGAAAACTAAGTAGAAAAATATTGTAAACAACTTCTTCTATACGGATTCTAATTTTTGTTTGATTACTAGTTGATGTACTGTTTTTCCTTAGTTTGGAAAACTAAATATGGCATTTTCCCGATACATGCTTAATGTTTAAATCAATTAAACCTAGCATTATTTTTATAACATTTTTAAACCAATCCTACATTAAGAATCCCCACGTTTTTGAAGTGTGATTTAACTAATTTGTTTATACGTGAAATATAATATCTTGTAAACGTACTGTAAATACAGTTTGTGTACCCGCTGTAAGATAATAAATTATACATGAAAATGTAGGTAGTTATAATATTACGACTCTTTTGTTTCGCAAGACGTCGCATTACCGAAGGTGACACTTCGTAAATAATTTACGAGGCGGCGAGAGCGTTATCCTTATATAAATTTAACATCATTTTCACCTTCAAACTGTATACGTAATAAATAGAATTGTAAAGCCGGCTACATACGCCCAGTGTTAACTGTACAGTTCGTCTGCAGTAAAACTGACGTGTGTATCCAAAACTGTGAACTGTACAGTTTAAATTGACGTGTTTATGTTAATTTTAATTGTACAGTGAAGACTGTACAGTTAAAAAGCAACGTCTGCGCAGGCGCTTGTTTGTTACCCTTGGTAAGTAAAGCCAGGGCTTTACTTACCAAGGGTAACAAACAAGACTTGATACCTCGGTGACATATTTAACATAACCTTGGTACATTTCTTACTTATGTTTTAATGGATAATATCGACTTGGATAAACATTTATGGAAACTATTTTCAGACTTCTGACTGAAGGCGTTTACTAAATATTATTAAGTGTACTAAACGTATTTCTCTGATCTTAAAAGTCTCCGAGATGGGAGAGTCCAGAGGATGTCATTTTTGCATTAAATTCCATGAAGGTAAAATTATTCAATAAGTCGGTGTTAAAGAGTTATAGGATTACAGTGGACCCTGAGTTAGCAAGAGTCCAAGGGACCGCAGGTCTCGCTTAAAAGGTTAAAGGTTTTGACCCATGATGGGCTCCATTTTCCGCAACTTCACGACTAGCGCGTATTTTGCGTGAATACACATATCTTTGAATTTCTTTGCCGATATGTGCAGACATCACGATGTTTTCCTTCACCTAAGAGCGTCGGTAAATATGCACATATGAAAATCGAAAAACACATTGGTACATGCCGGGATTCGAACTCGGGACCTGCAGGTCTCGCTTATAGAAGTTTCTAGCTTATCCAATTTGATTGTATTTAATAAAAATATGTAAATATAAACTCATAATAATGTATTAAACAATGGTTATTTTTTGTAACTATTTCACATGTTGCGATTCTTCGAGTCGAGAGATCAATGTTGATTTTTATTTTCATAAGTAAAATACAATTATATAGCTTTATAATAATCACAAGTCGATGTTATATCTATTGAATATAATCATTATCGTGTTAATATGTAAATTCAAACTATCACATGAGTCAATACAAGATAATTATACACACCACAAACAAAAGCTAACTAAACATTATTATTTTAATAAGACGATCATGTGACCATGTCTGTTTATTTTTGTTTAAAAACATCGATTTCCGATACTTCATAATTGTACGTTATGCGCGTATGTTTGTAGCTGTGGCATACGTCCATTAAGTACAATTAACCTAATACAAAATTAATTCGATACTTGAAATGACGTTGTCAAACTTAACAACTTTCTACGGAAAAAATATAAAACTTTATTTAACGCTACCAGCTTTTGCGATTTCATCCTCCAAAATTTTCAAAGTACCGTCTATTCTTCCTTCTGATGGTGACTTCTAACTCTACGTCTTCATTAAACCGATGTCACGCAAAGAAACGGTCTTACGCCGTTTTCTTCTCGAGCTCGGTCTAATAAAGCGCTAGGATAACAAACTTCTATCCATTTAAACTTTCATATTTAAATTATTTCTAAGATCCACGTAACATGGTAAATGACATGAATACAGGGTGTTTTTTTTTGTAAATTTCCTTAAAACCTGGATATGGGAATAATCAGTTAAACAAATATCGGAAGAATTATTGTCTATGGTAATTTGGGAAAAATAAAAACACATATAAAAGTGCAAAAGCTTATAATACGATTACTTTCGACTTATTTCTTATGCTTACGATGACTAGGTGAGCGATCGCGATCTCTCTTTTTCTTTTTTCCCTTTCTTTTCTTGTCAATATCTTTTTTTTCTTTCCGAGACTTACTTTTATGCCTTTTATAATCTTCTGAATCACTACTATAGTGCTTATTTTTTCTTTTATCAGAATCTGAACTTAGAGATTCATTACTACTATATCTTTTCTTTTCTATTCTTTTATGTTTTAAATTATCTTCACTGCTTGATGAATTACGTCGAACTTTTTCTTTACTTCTCCCATTCGAATATTCACTTTTCTTTTCATATATATCATCATTCTTTCTTTCTTTTTTATCTTTATCTTTCGTATTATTACTGGATGAACTTTCATTCTTCATTGATTCATATTTAGATGATTTTTGATTTGATTCATTCTTTTTATAGGCTTCATATGAGTCTGCATCTAGAAAGAAATTAATACACCATTTATTTCTAATCAGGTGTTAGACAGAGTTGCAACGGCCCAATGGTAAAAGTTACTGTTGTGCTAATTAGATAGGCCCAACGGTCCAACGTCCCAGCGGTAAAAAGTTTTCGAATCACATGAATACTATAAGTCTTTATTTTGTCGCTATGTTAGGTTTTTAGTACTGTCTAGTATCATTTTAAAATACTTATGTATGTTAATATTATAACTTACTGATAACTTTAGCTTGTTTCTCCAATTCAGATTTGGTGACCGGCTGCATCATGAATTCACTCAAGCTGACAGTTTCCTTCTTGACAGGTATGTTCACCATCACCCGACCATTGTCATCATCCAAGCTTACAACCTGTCAAAAACAAACACATTTATAGGATAAAAAAATAGTCCATCCAAACTAGGGGACATTCTTATGGTTGTTTATATTTGAGATAAATCATGGAACATGGAGTATAGTTATTTTTTTACTCCGCGCGGACGGAGTCACAGGCAAAGGCTAGTATGTATGTATATATATTAAAAAATACTAGTACTTATTAAAATAAATTTTACAATTAAATTCTGATTTGCAAACATTTCTTACCTTGCCATAACATCCATTGTATTTTCCTGCAGTTATTTTCACGCAAGCATTTTTAACAATTGCTAAATCTTTATCATTATCTTTTGAGACATTCTTTTTATTTTCTTTGATAACTTTGTCTGCACCCAGACCTAGACCTTTCGGACGTAAATTAGGCTGTTTATATTGTGACCTAGAA
The DNA here is from genome assembly GCA_013186455.1 of Papilio dardanus tibullus. Lineage (NCBI taxonomy): Eukaryota > Metazoa > Arthropoda > Insecta > Lepidoptera > Papilionidae > Papilio > Papilio dardanus. The sequence goes on along the minus strand of QDHC01000893.1, from coordinate 236,776 downwards.
ATAAAGTATTTTAAATTAATGTGGAGAAGTGCAAAAGTAAATATTGAAGAAAAAATAATTATAACAAATTTCAACCAATGGGTCATATCAATACGATAACAATATTATGCTGTTTGAACTTCATAATAGGAAATATTAAATGCATTTGAATAAAATATAAAATTCATACTTACCCTTCTTTCCCGGGTGTCCATCCCATTCCTCGCAGCATGGCCATTCCAAATTCTCTTACTGGTACTGCCTCATAATCGTCTAAAGAGGACTGAAACATAACATTTTTAAAGTATTATTTTGATTTTGATAAAAATATACATCAAAACATAGTTTCATGGTTCTTATTCCTTTTAATAAAGAGTTATATAGCCTGATGTAAAAAAAAATATGCAATAAAGGCAATTAAAGTGTTCCCAAACTATATTCTTGGACAAGCTATAATCACTACATAGTAAAAAACAAAGTCACTTTGTCCCTATGTATGCTTAAATCTTTAAAACTATGCAATGGATTTTGATGTGGTTTTTTTAATAGATAAAGTGATTGAAGAGGAAGGTTTTTATATACAACATTCAGTTTTTCTGTAGTGTATTTAGTATCAGCATTGCACCCGTGCAAAGTTGGGAGATCTAGTAATTAAATAAGTAAGGGTTTTTAGGCAATGTGAGTAATAAATACCACAACCACACAGAAGACAGGCGTGAAATGGAAGCAATTCCGTGTTTCATTAGGCGAGTGCGGTGCCGGAGGCCTAATTTTAATCCAATTTCCCTTCCTATCCTTTTCTTATGAAGAAAAAAAAAGTAAAAAATAAAAAGTACTTAAAGTAGTAAAATTTACCTCTTTTTGTCCGTCTATAACCGGAATTGAAGGTACAAGTATTTTGAGCGATTGAACTTCATGTTTTTTCTCTTGTTTAGCTTCTTGTAGTAGTTCCCGAACAGCCATTTGATCAAGTGTCTCATTTCCTTTCGGTTCATTCTGCGTTTCAGATGCTTTTGTTACTTCAGGCTCATTAATTGAACTTTCAACTTTCTCAGCTATTTCTTTTAATCTTTCGGCAGTTATTAATGTGTTTGGTTTCATTGGAATGATGAGTGGTTCCGCCTCTTCCGCCACTTCCTTTCTGAAATGTTTGAAAATAGAATTGCATTTAGATTTCTATATTCTATAATTTGTTTAACATATTCATCAGTGTATTGTTTTATTGTGCTTAATTTTACATCTACATGGGATTGTATTTGTAAATAACAGCTTATGAAACTCTTGTATGTTTTTGAGGTTAGATTATGATTGTGGTAAAAAAACGTATTTTAAATAGAAAATGGTGAAATCACATATTAAGGTCAAAATTTATAATTAAAAACTCGTATTCAGACATATGCTTTTACGAATTAGTATTACAAACCTTTGTACTCACGATCGTGAAATCGTGAGTCCAGTTTAATAAATAAAAGCTGTATATACCCAATGATTTTGATGGCATTTTCTTCAACGCTTTCAATGTATTCACGTTGTTCAGAAATAACAGGCTTTTCTTGTTTCTTCGTTTTTAAAAATCCAAAAGATATTTTCTTAGTATCCATGTTGAGTTCGATATTTACTTATTCACTTCCATTTATGTTTCTGTTATGAATTGTGTCTTCGCAATTTAAAAGTTATTTCCTTATTTATAAAATGGCAAAATGTACAAAGGAATGATTGATATTTATGTTTCCATTTTCCTTTTTGCCACCTTTCGCAAGCGGGACAAGTGACAGTGACACATGACACATGACTTTTTTTTTTTTTGAGATTTTTTGGCCTCATGACACATGACATGCTTCTACCATAAATTGTAGAAAACTGAAGAACTGTAGAGATGGCGAGATCGAGCGAGTGTTAAAACAGAGATAGATCAGTCGCTCACTAACCATCTCTAGTTAAAGCCTTGTACGCACCGGGATAGTATTTTAGTAGAGTAGCAAGTAGCAAATATCCATACAAAAGATTTACTAATCTACTCTACTAAAATGTTGTTGTTCGGACACGTTTAGTTACTAAATTACTATCCTAGTGCGTAGGTTTAGGCTTAAACGAGTGCGAACAGGAGTAAATCCTTTGTTCGGATAAATGCTACTTGCTACTCGATTAAAATACTATCCCGGTGCGAACAAGGCTTCAGGGTACAATGACATTGTACGTTTTTAAGAAATACCCTCTATGTTATGCATGCGTATTTATATTATTTTGTATGATTTTGCCGCCACATTGACTAGGTGATAATAAAAGTCTTTCTATACTTACGTAGGTATAAAATATATTATGCTGACCTGAATAACATAAAGGTGCCTTCGTCATTATATTGGATTATCTTCAACGATATTCTATTTCATACGAAAAGAGGTTAGTTAAATTTTCGATGCGTGATGTTCACTATCGTACCTTTTAATTACTAACCCAAATAGCTACGATTTCTTTTCACTGACACTTTAATAATTAGTTCATTCGTATTCTTTTTTATAGTATGGATTCAGTAATTTCATGCATTTTATTTGCTAGATTTTCATCATTATATAAAAGTTTGTACCTATTTTTCCTAACAAACAACTAATAACGTACGTATTTAGTACTCATTCAATTTAAGAGAAAAACTTAGCTGAAAGCGAGAAACATCTTGATAAAAGCAAGAATTAAGCTTTCTTAATTCTTAGTTGACATTTGAAATCTAGTTTTGTAGAGCACTAAGCAAATCACTGAGTAATCATAAAAGTGCACGGTATTAAAAAACGATGAATGAAAGGTGGTATTTCTAACGTTTTCTACTCACTTTGTAAAAAAGCAACGGAGTTTTAAATAAATAAATCCCCAGCAATTTGCCTCGCCACTTTTCTAACGCTTTCAGCGCGTAAAGCACCGTATAAAAAGTCTACGTTCCTAAACATGTCGTTATGCGAATTTTTTAATGTATAAAATTTTAAAAACTTTCATAACGGTTATATTATGTGTATGAAAAGTATTTTATTTATTCTATTTATTTATATTAATTGGATTTATAATTCTGCTTAAAAGTTAAGATTAATAACGAAGACGTCTATAACAAAAATATTTAAAGTTACTTCTTAGTTAAACCATACAATTTTTAAAAGGGAAATATCACAGTAAAAGTAAGTAAGAAGAATTTTTTTGTTTACCGATTTATTATTGGGTTTTGACTAAACGAAATTGATGATAAATTGTCCCCTGGTTCCTTTTAAGAATTAAAGTGCGAATGTCCCTCTAGTTTACAAGACTGTGTAAAGTTTTGAAATAAGTTCAACTAAAACTGTTAAACTTCAGACGCGATTGTGGTTTAGTACTAACTTTATACAAGTAGTGCAGAGCGTAACATATTCAACAACGTCACAAAGATTGAGGAATATCTAAATAAAAATAAATAACATATAAAACATTTTATTAATACAATTACTCCACAAATAATGGACGTATTTGATATTAATGTGACTTACATTGAATTGTACACCACATCTAAATTTACAATAATACACATTTACAACGTGTTACCTAAAATCACTTCAAAACTTATTTTGATCCCTTTAAACACTTATTATAAGCGTGAAAAGAAATTCATTTTTCTATATTTAGAACGGACACCCAAATTAATATTGTTACTACATCTTACTCCTTTTATAATTATGATAACGTCAATTTTTTGTAAGAATGTTTGGGCAGTGGGTACACATGGTAACATTAGGTTAGATTGCTATATTATCTGTGGTTACACTAAATGTCACAAAAATATATAGCCACCAAATTAAAAAAAAAAGTAATTAAAACTTTAAAGATACCTAAGTAGGTATCTTTCACGGTTTCGTAATTTTTTACAATTTCAAATAAGTAAATAATTGTATTAGCATGTTTTTATTAATTTAAATTGGGTTTACTCATACATAAAGCTCGATTAGACTCTCAATATTTTTTTAGTCTTTAAAAAAAAGAAAAATTAAGTAATGTAGTAACCACTAACCAGAGAGTAACTAATTGAATACAGACATTTAAGTAGTAGTTACATAAATATATTATTACAATATAAGGAAAAATGATGGGATAAATATTTTTACATTTTTTTTAGACAAGTTAATCAAACAATTACGAATGTTTGAGGGTTCGTTATATTTTGTTTAATTTGATCAATATACAATATTTATTACCATTTTTACAACCAAAAGCACCCATTTTATTTTACAATTGATTGCATAATATGCAGACTAGAAAGACGACTAAAAATTATTTCTAATAATTAGTTATGTACAATTTTAATACGATTCCACCAAATACAATGAGTGTAAAAGTAGTATGGATTTTATAAACAGGGGGCTACCCAAAGTACATGAGCTACAAAGTGATTCGATATCGAACATCGAAAATGTATTGAAGTGACAATGACGTTCGATTCACTCAAGCGACAAGAACTTGACTTATCAAATGACAATATCAGCGTCATACATTTTTGTCGATTCCATCATCGATATCGCCAATCGAAAAGTACTTTGGGTAGCCACCCAGAAGTTACATTCTTTAAATAAAGATCATCTCACAAGAATCACTGAGTCCTGGCTGCGGGCCGACCGTAGCCTACCCGTTGTTGGATGTAAGCCACGTGTCGCCACCCAATACAATAAGACTCAATGGTCAGTAGTTTATCGTATTACGTATTAATTATTGTTTTATTATTCAATTAAGATTTCATAGCTATCTTACAAAATTTACTTTTGTTTTAGTTTCATATTTGTGACTTAAATAATAATCAGTTCCATGTTACTTTTAGTTGATGAAAGTTGTGAAAGACTTATTGAATGTAGATTTATTTTTAATTCTAAATAAATACATTTTACAATTATCATAAGTTGTATTAAAATTGAAATGAATTGATTTTTATTTCTATTGAGGGCAACCGTTATTAGAAGTATGGATGGTACGCAGGATGCCGGAGTGGATGATACACCGCTCTGCATGGCTTGAGGCCGCTCGCTGTTCACTACGTGCACCATAATCGACGCCGTATCTAGGTAAATTAAAAATATGAATTAAAATATTTTCCGTATTTAAACTGGTATGGTCTAGTAAATAGACTGATGATGGGTTCGTTCAGGATACGAAAAACAAAAGAATTATTTTCGGTTGAATTAAGTTCCTTCAAAGTAACTTTATTATTAGACTAGTGGTTTGTGCGCGACTTCGCCCGCGTGGAACTAAATAATATAGCCTATGCTACTTGGGGATAATGTAGTTTTCTAATGGCGAAAGAATTTTTGAAATCGCCCCAGTAGTTCTTGAGTTATTTCAATACATACAAAAATACAAAGTTTCTCTCTTTATAATATTAGTATAGAGTATAGAAATACGAACTGTCCCATTGGTAGAAGACCGCGATGCGTTTGTTTCTCTTTACAGTTTTCACCGGTCAAGATTCCTCGTAATGGAAACAATAGTGTATACCTGAATTACTAGGAACGCAGGTGTAGTTGCCAGAGTCTTTGGTGGATGCTCGAGCGACGAGCAACCGGCTGGTGCGTAAGTGCTGATCGGTTTCGACGCTGACTCCGCCGCGCAGCGCGTAGTTTATCATGTTCGTATCACGGTACCAGTAGATAAAACTGAAAGAAAAACACTTTATGCACTTTTTAACTCCAATAGGTCAATAAGAAACGCATCTTCGGTCTGTAAATTCAATCCTAGGCCAATTTACCGAAGATAGCTATTTATGATGTTATTTTTGTGCAGTTACTGATATTTGGTACCAGGGTAACATGAATACCTGGGTGGTTCAGCGACGTTTGCGACTCGACAAGTGAGGTTGATATCAGAACCGGCGCGAACGAGCACTTCTGTTCCCGTTGTGATTTCCGCTTTTGATACTGTAAATAAAACCTTAGGTTTATTCTTCTTTTCGTCTCGTTAACTACAAAGCGTTTGTGTGATACAAAGTGTTTCCAGTATCACCTTTCTCAAAGTATCACTTTGCTACTCATGTCTTTGATTAATAAGCGAGAGAGGGCAATCTAAAACAATGACGTCTACTTCTTGACACAGTTGCTTGAGGTCAGAACGTGGCCTTGTGTCAAGGTCGACGATGTTAGTTTCTTGTTATAAGTTTAGGTGTAATGGATGGATGCAATATTTTATTTAGAGACCCTAAACAAAAGATCTTTTGTTTTTCTCGTTGCCCCATAAACTAACCTTCTACTGTGAGCCAGAAAGTAATCCCTGTTTTGGGTTCAGTTGATATCTGACATTCGTAAGCTCCCGTATCTCTCAGCTGTACGTTAGCGACTCGCAGGACCCAGTCGTCAGAGCCCTCAGTGTGTATCGCCGCGAAGCGTGGGTCTCTACTATAAGCGTGTACTCCCACGGTCAAAATATGAAGATCCCTCTTACGTATCCATGATACCTGCACAAGAGGATCGATGATCAATACTTAGTTTAGTTAAACTGGCGATTTAAGTAGAATTAAGTAACGGAGTTTTGTTTGTTCCTCGGGCAGTCGCTATTGATGCTTGTATTTCATACAATTCATATTGACTGGCAAGTTGGCATTAAACTGATATTTTATGTAATGTGTAATTTGATGAGCGAGTATGGTAACCGCTTTGTACATTCAGTAATTTATTGTTTGTTTTGTTTGGCTTGTTGCCAGTACCACACAATACGAGCACCTTTATGTATGGCGTTTGTACCTATGAGCTTGGCAAAGGTAAGTGCCTCCTATATCATTGTACTTGATGATGTATGATTAAAAATGTACTCTATTATGTACTCGATAAAACTCATAAAAGTCTATAACAAATGATTTATAAACTAAAATGTTTTAGATACGGAAAAAGAGTTATGATATTCTACGAAATTAAAACTTTTGTTATTCCCCCTACTATTCACGTACGTATGTTCGAGAAGAAACAAATATCCCTTTGTGTCTTTTGTCATGGGAAGGATTTACTCGATTGAAATTCTTTGTCAGGAAAACTATTCGATAAGACCAAATAAAACGGGGTAAAATTATTTTGGAACGCATCATTTTCATTCAAGTTCCTTTTCAAATTTTCCACCATTTCAGATGATGCTAAGTTAAAAATGTAGACATGACAAGTTATATGACCTGGGGCGCAACTTTTCGATTAGCGATATCGCTGATGAAATCGACAAATATGTATGAAACTGTCAATGACATTCGATAAATCATGTGCTTGTCACGTGTGAGATATCGAACGTCGTTGTCAGTTTCATATTTTTTTATGTTCGCTATAGAATCGCTTTGTAGCGCATAGACGTTGAGTAACACCCCTGATGAGTATAAGTGTAAATAAATTATGATAGCTCATTACCGGCCACCTTTTAAACCGTTATCTATATTCTTATCTTAACATGCAAGTTTTACATATTATCCAACCGATAGCAGCGTCTCTCATCAGGCTAGATATCATTGTATCATTGGGAGGGTAACTTATTAGTGACCTTATTCTAGTTGGAATAACTTACTTCACGATCGCCCAAATTTTTCACAAAGCAATGTAAGTATGCAGGTTGTCCGACCGCCGCTTTGTAGTCCCTGAACGACGTGTTGTAGAAATGCGGTTCCTGTTTGAGTTTCACGTTGACTGTGTAATTTGTGAAATCGAATATATCATATTCACTTGGATTGTTATGTCCTGATAATAATCCTATTAAAATTTAAAACAGAATTAGTAACTAATTAGGTAATACAATCTCGTAGGAGTTTGTACACGGGTACCTAAAATATTTAGGGCCTCTATATACCGATAGCTTTAACTATCGGTAACAATTTTAATGGGAGCATTAGGGATACCCAGAGTACTTTCCGATTGGCGATATCTCTGATGGAATCGACTAAAATATATGAAGCTGACAATAACATTAGATAAGTCATGTGATTCTCACGTGTGAGATAACGAACATTGTCAGTTCCATACATTTTTGATGTTCGCTATCGAATCGCTTTCTAGCGAATATACTTTAGGGGGGTTACCCAAAGTACATTCGCTACGAAGCGATTCTATAGCGAATGTCAAAAATGTATGCAGCTGAAAATGGCGTTTGATATCTCACACGAGACAAGCACATGACTTATCGAATGTCAATGTCAGTTTCATACATTTTTGTCGATTCCATCAGCGATATCGCCAATCGATAGATACTTTGGGTAACCCCCGAGGTCAAACGTTTGTTTCCGCTACGATCCGTGTATCTATCTTTTTGCTGACTCGTAGTTGTATAAACTGTATTTTAGTATAATTTCCCAAAAAGAAAGGTTAGAACTAATGGTATTCATTGAGGTATTTTTTTATGTATAGCAAGTATTTTTATTTTCATTCTTGGAAATGATACCATCCTATCGGACTGCTGTAACTTTATATTGAGAATTTCTAAACGTCTCGGTTCATTAATATTATTATTTTTCCTTAAAATATTTTCTTACAAAAAGATCGACCAAAGTGACATTACTGTTTACAAAAGGACATCGTAGATGTCGAGATAAAAGTCAACATCAATTTAAGGTCAGAGGACACTTCAAAAAAGTTACGAAAATAATTTTACTTGTCCGTTTTTATAACAGACGAGATGAATTTCTTATAACTTAAGTTGAAAGTAACAAAAAGGAATACAGTTGAACTTGGATATGATACGATATGATACTCGCTTATGAGGATCGTCCTCCGATATCAGAATATGACTCGCTTATAGAGGTTTCGCGGTTACCCAGGTTCGACTGTATGCAGAAGACATACACATGTTGTATCATAAACATTTTATTTACGATTAAATTAAAAACTCTATACGTACCCAATAGACAATATGAAAATGCCAATAATAAGGTTTTCATGATGCCCACTCAATTATGTTTATACATATTAAACAGTAAACAACCTGCAAATAAAGCATAACTTAATTTTTATAATGAACTAACTCTCGCCTGTGTCCGTCCGCATAGAATTAAAAATATAGCCTACGTTACGAGACAATGTAGCTTTCTAATGGCGAAAGAATTTTTAAAATCGGCTCAGTACTTTTCGAGTTATTCAATACAAACAAAATACAAAGTTGTCCTATTTATAATATTAGTATAGATAAATAAGCGCTTGTTAACGATTGTTACTGATAAGTGGTTATTTTATCGTTTGTTTCTTCTAGTTTAATGCCTATAAAGCCAACTCTCAAAGGTTTTTATTTTTTTGTGAATGATAGTCACTGTTTGCCTAGAGGAGACATTAACAGATTCACCGGGCTTGATGTGGCAGGGCGCAGATGACGTTTAGCCTGAAACTTGTTTAAGAGTTACTCCCTCGAGAACCTCGGTTCGGGCGGTTACTACCGGATTGGCCAACTCTCGAAGGCACGAGGTGAGGTGGTTGACTGTTTAGAGTTTTATTGTCAACGAAAAGGAATGGTTAATCTACTTTTCCAACTAGTTGTGCATAAAAGCAAAACTAATCTTGTACTTAACTAAAATTTTATTAAATGAGAGTTGTTTGTGATATTTTATTAAATTAAATATTACAAATTGCAAAATTAGATCTATCAAAAGTTACTGTGTGTTAAAGTTATAAAATTATTATTTAAATTTAAACTTAATTGAAAATATTTCAAAGTAAAACTGAATGCGCTGTTTTCGCAGAATAAATAATCTGTTAATTAACCATATTTATGTATTCGTGTTTTAATTTAATAATAAATAATTTAATACGTGGAATATATTTTGTAGTCTAATTAATTTTATTTCGTTTTAACTTGCATATGGGTAAAGCTACGACATTAATTTTTCTTAATAAAATTAAAATAATGCTCGCTTTTGTCACAGATTTTTTGTTTAATTGAATGAAATCTAGAATGTTTTTCCATTTTCATGCGTATTTTCAGGATAAAAGAAAAATGCCTTTGTAAAAGTTTCACTTTTCAGTTTAAGTGTTGAATAAGATACAAAATGATTTTTTTTATTTAGTTTTACCGAAACACGTAGCATCCTAACACTGGTTGCGCCGGCGAAGTTTAAAACAAAAAACTTTTTCTCTTCTGAGGTAGAGTCTACGACCGCTACGTCGTAGCAGTTCGGCTATAGACTTCAAGCAATGCTATCGACGGCAAACGATATATATTTTACAACTGTAGGCAACCTGAACTTGGCACTTAGCCAACTTAAAATGCCGTGAAACAATGGATGACTCTATTAAGGAAAAACTGGCCGCCTGGCAAAATATTCTGCAAATACGCCTCACTTTGTTCATTTTTTTAGCTTAATATACAATACTTTACAATAACTTAGTTATGTAATCCTAATCTAATATTAAGAATGAAGATTACACAAAGATTTAAAATATTACATTATGTGCACTGAAAAACAACATCTTTTTTTTATAAGAGAGTGGGCAAACGAGCGGCGTAACACCGAGGTGGTCAACGACGCCCATGGACATTCGCAACACCAGAGGAACTGCAAATGCGTTGCCGCCCTTTTAAAAAGAGGTAGGCTTTTCTACTTTAATGGTTACATTCCATGGCCTAAGAACTCGGAAAGAAACGAAATACATTTTTGTTGACGTTTAGGCAGTGAAGATACATCATGAAACCTTCTTTACATATTAGGTAAATAAGTGTGTACGCTATCAAGTTATATTTAGATTGCTTGGACTTAACTTGAGAGCGTTAATAAATTAATTGAATCATTTGATTAGTAACGTCTAATTTAATATTGGAAATATATACACTCGTATAACGAGCAGATGTTTGGTGAAATACTAGACGACCGGTCTAGTCTTCCGATAGATTTACCACAGTCTGGTAATTGTGTTATGATTTTGACAACTTGTTAGAATCATGAAGTTAGCATTCGTTGGATTAAACTTACAACTATTTAATCAAATTATTTTAAAACAAACTAAAATCTGGTATGAGTATACAAAAGTTAAATAAGTTGGTACGTATATAATGGATATATAGAAAAATACCTTATAGATTTTTGTTACTTTACGTGTAAATACTTTAATCGCGATTTATCCGGTTCTAACATTGATAAATTAAAACTATGGTATGAAAATTAATTGGGTTCTATAAAGTAAAAAAATGAAACAAACAAACGACAACATCGCTTATGAAAAAGGTGTTTTATGATTTGATTTCCAGGGAAAATTGTCACGTTCTGTCACTAAATTAATGTGCTACATCTGTAGTCAATTATTGCGTCCAAATAAGCTTATAAATAACACTTTATTTATGTATACTTACAGCTGATTTTCATAATAAACAATAGCATATTTTTAACATAAAACAAACACGAAGAGAGGACACTTAACACATAAACAATTATCTCCAGTAAAATATGATAAATTCAGCCATATGCGTATTTCCATCATTTTCCTTGTAACAACGACACAATAATTTACACGAAATATAAAGTAATATAATCCATTAAACGATGTAATAAAACACCAGGGGTAAACACGATTACGGTAACGAAATATTTAACAAATTGAAGACACAATTCTGACATGTACAACAAGTAAATTCGCCGCGCGGACTGGAAGGAAATTGCTGGGGCAGAGGGGATCCCGGCTCGCGCACGCGTTTCTCTCAATTCACGATAAACTGAATCGCCATACGATAATACCTACCTATAGATATATGTATTTAACTATCCCTGGTATTGCGGCTATATTCAATAAGGAGTCACTTGCACTCACGTCTCTTACATCATGGTACGTTGACGTCCATTGTTGTCTCGACCCTAGACTCTGTATTGTTCATTTACAATTACATAGTCGTAGTTAGTCACTAAGGAAAGTCCCTTAGTAAAGATTGAGTGAACAATCCACACTAGAAATTTATTTAAGTAAAAATATAGAACATAGTTGGGTGAGGATTATGGTGTTATGAAGTAAAGAGATGTCAGTCATGAAAATTACCTAATGTTACCAAAGTCCCGGTTTTAAATTCTTTAATCAGTCATAGTCAACTCAAGTAAGGCACGAAGAAGCAGTTTGGCGTTTTGATCACATAATTTGCACCTTGCGCGCTATCTCGCGCCATAAGCACCTGCCTACTTTACCTTAAGAATAATCTTCCTCTGATCAAAGTTAATTTATAATTACTTGTAACTATTATCTGTGGTATAACTCTAATTGGTTTTTTAATTAAAATCCTTGTTCTTTTTTATTGAAATTAATAAAAATGTACTTACTTAAGTAATATTTTTAATTTCATGTTTCTACAAACGTGAAATATGAATCCCCAGCTTAACGTAAACGCTTGCTTTATCTTGTATGATTTTCTTCTCAAAATGTGTTCTAAGTATAAAGCAGGCAAAATATAAATTCTTTACAGTTACGACGATAGTTTATTTGAAAACCTTATTTAGTTTATTTTGTAAATCCTGTTTCTTATAAAAAAACTTTACGTAACCAAACAAAAGTTTAAAGAAAAATGATTTAGGTTAGCGAGGTGTTATTGGTTTTGGCAAACTGCCAGCCCTGCATGTACTGAAAACTTCCTTCTGTTTAAAACAATTAAAGATTTAAATGTCTCATTTTACGTTTGCAATGTTCGCTTTGTTTTTATTCCTTCAAGTCACGTTCTTTGCACTCGAAACTAAGTGATAAATATTACTTAAACACATACGGTTTGCCTCTTTTTAGTGTTTCTAACGTAGTTGTTCTTACAATTAGGTATTTGAGTTTAAATTGGTAAAATAATTATTGTCTTAGTAAAGTTTGCTTTTCTTTGATTATATTTGCAGAGGTTATAATAAAGTATCACCCTTAAGGAAACGTAGTATATTACGAACGTAAATCTTACGTTTCAGGCAGCTTCCGGTTTTTGAACACGCCCTTTGCATTAGCAGCAACGCTTGATGTATTATGTTACACTTTATTTATACTTTAATGTTTTTTAAAATATTTACAGTTCTTTAAATGCGATACTGGATACCTGTCACTACTTTGAGATTATTTTTCATCAAGTCAATTATTTTAAAACTTTGCTAACTTGTTATATTAAATTAGTTTACCAGGTTTAATTTAAACACACCGTATAATAATACAATAGTTGAATTGTTAAAAGTATATTGCAAAAAACACTTATTTACAAGGCGCATCTGACGAAAAAAACATTATGTGTCTATATTGTAATCAATATTATTTCTAGGCAACTGCAACATTTCTGACGAATATACGATATAATGGTCGGTACCAACTCGCAATGGGCCCGCGTGGTTGACTGTGGTCTAGTCACCCCTTAAGTAGGCTTTGAGGCCCGCGGACCGGACCTGCATTGCACGGTGCCGTCTTCCGAGGGGCGCCTTTAGGCGCAGCGCACTTTTAAGGGCGTTCAAAGGGTATCCCCGTGGGGGCCAGTGGGCGTAGCGGAAGTTACTACCGTGCCTGCGGCGCCCATAACGATGGCCAAGAGAGAACAAGTTGGTTTAATGTGATATGCCCTCTGTCTCTTTCCCGTTAGGGGAAAGAGTAAAGAGAGATCCCCACATACCGAATTTTGCTCCCCCCGTGATCACCAGGATCCAAAACGTGATTCCACCTTGGAAAAAAAAGGCTTTGAGGCTCTCGGTGGTGACATATAGTTGGTGACGAGGCAACGGTCGGTATGTATGACAATATTACGTTTACAAGATTTAGTTGTTCGCTTGGAATGGAGTCTTCATAATTCAACTTCATAATGTGAAATCAATTGTAAGATCACAATATTTTTTCGAGGAAATTATAATTGTAAAATAAGAAGTTGTAACCTTAAAAGTGTTTCTGAACGAAAACGTCATCAACTTTGACACTGACATGTTTTCATGAGTGATGTCAATATTATTTCATACACATTGTGCAATTTTAAAGTTAACTTTATCTTATACATTTTTTGATATCTGTCGCTAATAAGACTCTTATTGTATAACAAGTGGATCACAAATTTTAATAGACATTTTAAATTGTTTTAAAAATGAGGCTGGTAGATACAACGAAAATTTTGGAATTACAAAACAAACCTTCAAATGTGCGAAATATTTGTATCGTCGCACACGTGGACCATGGGAAGACAACCCTAGCGGATTCCTTAATATCTAGTAATGGTATAATATCTCAGAGAATGTCAGGAAAACTTCGTTACATGGACAGTAGACCTGACGAGCAGGAGAGAGGTATTACCATGAAAAGTAGCAGCATTTCTCTCTACCATGTTTTAGAGAAGGAAGAATACCTTGTTAACTTGATAGATTCGCCTGGTCATATAGATTTTTCAAGTGAAGTATCAACAGCAGTGAGATTATGTGATGGAGCTATTGTTGTGGTAAGTTTAACATTATTTACTGTTATTAATATAGGAAAAATCAGTCCATAAAACTAGTTTGAGTTAATCATTATTAGTTTTAAGATGTTTAAATAGTAACATTTTATATCTAAATTAACTTAAAATGCTGAAGAAATTGCACAATAATATGTTACAGTGTTGTAAGTGTGGCACTATATTATCAAAACGTTTATATTCCTTTAAACATATTGAAAATCGTTCTTTAATGTCCAAAAATAATCTACTTGGTGATATGCCGTTTATTTAAAACTGATTTAAACTTAATCATTGTATTAAAAACACATACAGTAGTTGTTTTGCTCTATTTAGGTAGATGTTGTTGAAGGTGTTTGCCCACAAACGAGGTTAGCACTGAAGCAAGCATACTCGGAGAATATTAAAGCAGTACTGGTGTTAAATAAAATAGATAGACTTATATTGGAGATGAAAATGAATGCACTTGATGCATACATTCATATCGGTCAAGTTTTAGAACAAGTTAATGCTATAATGGGGGAATTGTTTGCTTCCGATGTATTGAAAACTGAAGAAAATATGATTGATAAGAAGGTAAAATATTTTATTTCATACAATTTATTAAATCTTGAAAATTGATCCAATTATAAAGAAGGTATGCGCCAGTAGAGGAGTTGTGGAAGCATAGCCCCTACTACACTACTAAAGTAGAAGATATTTCACTGTTTAAACTTCCGTGAGACATTATTATTAGTAAATAAAAACCGTCTGTCGGAGGCTCGAAACTAATTGATACCGTTACCTGATCTTAATAACGTGAGTGTAGCCGTTTTTATTTACTAATAAAAGTAGAAGGTAGTAATATCTTCAGAAAATTTCTTAACTCATTTTGTTTTTTAATATGATGTCAATGAATTTATTTTTAGTATGATTTCTTAACTATGTATGATTCCTATGTATTGTAGAAATATCATTAAAAATATTTTGTTCAATAAATATGTTTATTTCGTCTTACTTGTGTGAAATTATGGAGAAATAAGAAGACGGTTCATTCGTTTTTTGTAGCAACAAAGTGAAATTTCCACAACAAAGCAAACGGAAGATAATTATTATGATTGGACGTCAGCATTAGAAGATGCGGATGATTCTACTCTGTATTTTTCACCTGAACAAGGAAATGTTGTGTTTGCAAGCGCTATTGACGGATGGGGTTTTACTATACATACATTTGCTAAATTATTTTCTAATAAACTCGGTGAGTTATCTAAACTTAAGACAATTTGGATAATTGACTAAATAAACTATGGCCGCTTGATAAAACTATTTTTTCTTTTATTTACTCTGTCGGTTTAAAATTTGTCAAACAAATCTCATTTGAATTTTAATATCGTTTTACATTAAATTTGATAGTGAATTTTATTTTAGGTGTTAAGGAAGAAATTCTTAAAAAAGTTTTATGGGGTGATTTTTATTTGAATCCTAAAACGAAACGTTTTATGAAAGGTGCGCAAGAGAAAGCGAAAAAGCCGTTATTTGTACAAGTTATTTTTGACAACTTATGGAATGTTTATGAAACTATTGTTATGAGGAACGAAAAAGATAAGGTTCCTGTTATTTGTGAAAAGTTAAATATTAAGCTTACAACGCGTGACCTGAGACATACGGACAGTAGAATTCAATTGCAATCACTAATGATGCAGTGGCTACCATTATCTTCCGTAGTTTTAAATATGGTATGTAAAATGTTGCCATCACCAAAAGAAATATTACCAGAAAGAGTAGAAAAATTAATGTGCTCCCCAATAAGGGACTTTGATTCTTATAGTTTGGAAACGAAAAATCTTAAAGATGACTTTTTAGCCTGTGATAGTAGTGAAGACAGACCTGTGATTATTTTTGTATCGAAAATGTTTAGTGTGGATAAAAATGTTTTGCCTGAAAATAAACCGAAGGCTTTAACTTTAGAAGAAATGGCGGCGAGAAGGGAACGAGCACGGCAAATAAGAGAGAAACAGAACACTGCAGATTTAGAAACTGTTCAAGAAAACGAAATAAAACAAATAGAAAATGAGGGTAGTACAGAAAAATGTGTTGATGATGAAAGTGAAAAAGAAAGTAAAGACCAACCAGCATTTATAGCATTTGCTAGAATTTTTAGTGGTAAAATAAAAAAAGGAAGCACCATATATGTTTTGGGTCCTAAACATGACCCTAATAAAATTCTTAATTTAATAGACTTGAAAATCGATGCCAATAAGAAACTGAAAGACTTACAAAGTGATGAACATATTACCGTAGCTCAGTGGGTACTTTTTGTTTAATCGTTTTTTGTTATTTCAAACTTCATATTTCGTAATTTTGTATATTATTTTCAGAGTAAAATCATTGTACATTTTAATGGGCAGAGAATTGGAAGAAATCGATGAAGGAGTTGCTGGTAATATAGTAGGTGAGATTTCATCAACTAATCTAGGAACGGCAAATGAGTTGGCACGTCAGGCACAAGAGTACTCTTCCTCCCGAAGTTCCAATCATGGGATAGTATATATCGGATTTACTACTAGTTAAATATATTGTGATGTTTTATTTCTTTCTCTTATCTTAGGTATCGGTGGTTTAGATGAATACGTACTTAAAACAGCAACATTGTGTAGTACAATCGCTTGTCCTGCTTTCTGCGAAATCCAGTATGCAGCAGTGCCAATATTGAGAGTCGCGGTCGAACCTGCTTATCCTTCCCAACTACCTCAACTTGTTAAAGGTGGGTAATTGTAGATTTTTTTATGAATATCCTTTTAGTAACGTCTCGATTCAGGTGGAATCATCATCATGGTGTTTGGTGTTTATATGTTTGTTAAAGATTTTTTAATCTGCTCATTTCTAGCGATTTTAGAAGGACCTGAGTTTTTAACACATGTGTCCTTATTTAAATAGAACGTTTTAAGGTTCTATTTGATTTAAAATTTAAATTCACTAAAGCCGATTTACCAACATACAATATATAAGGCAATTTTACATAGCAACCACTAAAGCTGGTTGTGCTACCAAATTGTACATCGGAGCCGGCATTATTCCTTTTGCGAGCGTAATACCTAGACAAAGTGAACGAGTCAAAGTTCGTAACGTGAAACTCACATTGTCACTTTTGTCTGTTCATCATGTATTCAGATACTTACGTTCCTTTGAGTCTGTTCTCTAAAGTTTACGGCTTTACTAAATTAACATTCTAAGTAAGCGATCTGAATAAATCACGCTATCGATTTAAGGTGAAATATTTTTTCGACTATCTTAAAGAGGGTAGACGTAAAAATATCACGGAACAATTATAGTGTTAGCGCTAATGGGAGGTGTGTTGCAAATACTCTTGGCACCACAACATTTTAACCTTTTTGAATACCTTTCCTTATAGTTTCATTTAGCATTTGTTTTTTTTTAAATCATAGGCTTAAAGCTTCTAAACCAATCAGACCCGTGTGTACAAGTACTTCTTCAAGAATCGGGCGAGCACGTGTTAGTTACAGCTGGCGAAGTGCATCTGCAGAGATGTTTGGAAGACTTAAAGTAAGTACAGTAATACTTAGTAATAGTTTTGGTGACTTTTTGTTTAATATTAGAGAACCTTGGGGTTGTTTGCTCATCCATATGAAATAGGGGTCAGCGACGTAAATGATGTTCCGAAAACTTGTGTTAAATGTTTTGAGCTCTATATTGACTCGGACTTTCAAATATATTCCAAAGATTTTTATTGCTTTGAAAGTTATTCTTATTCTTTTTACAGGAATATTTATGCAAAAATACCATTATCTGTCTCCGAACCTATCGTACCGTTCAGAGAAACGATAATTGAACCGCCAAAAATAGATATGGCGAACGAAGAAATAGATTCACAAAATATAAACAAAGGAAACGAGACTATTAGTGATCCATATATAACTATGCATACAAGTAATAAACAGAGTAAAATAAAAATAAGAGCAAAACCTTTGCCAAAAGAAATTACAGCTCTGTTGGAAAAATCAACCGATTTACTAAAAGCCATTTCTCATCATATAAAGACGTTACAAGGCGTTTCAAAAAATGACAATATGGAAAATAAATTAGATAGAATACAACTGAACGGAACGAAACATTCGCTATCGGAACGAATGATGAAGCTAATTGAAATCTTCAAATCTGAGCTGCAAACAATATGTACGAAACTGGGCCCAGAATGGGAAAACGTGGTGGAACAAATATGGTCAGTCGGTCCCAGATATTGTGGTCCCAATCTACTTCTGAATCAAACAAATGATTACAAAACGAAGTTTTTATTGCACGAAAAAGATATAAAAGAAGATCCCAGATTTGAATACGAGGGAAGTTTCGTGAATGGATTCCAATTGGCCACACTCGCGGGTCCATTGTGCGAGGAGCCGATGATGGGTGTCGCTTTCTGTGTCGACGAATGGACTCTTGAGAAAAACGAACAAGATGATGTTAATCATACATTTGGACCACTTTCAGGTAATTTATCCCATTTGCAAAATAATGAATACTATTGATTGATTTGTTGTTATTGTAAGATGGTAACGGTAACTTTGAGCAAAAACCAATAAAAGACTGCGTGCAGTTTTGTAAAATTTTCCTGATCGTCGTTCTTTCGACCGTTATCTTAGGCGTTAGTATTGTTTTGCCCTTGTTTTAACCTTGATTACTTACCCTAAGGCTTCATTAGACCGATGTTACGCAAAAAAACGGCGGCAAAATCGGTGTAATGAAGCCATAAGGTACCAGTCTTAAAGAGTGTCGCGAATTTCTTCCAATTTGGTACCTTTGTAACATGTTTCTTTCTTAGGTCAAATAATATCAGCTGTAAAGGAAGCGTGCCGGCGCGCCTTCCAGGCTCAACCGCAGCGGCTGATGGCGGCCATGTACTCCTGCGACATCGTCGTCGATCAGAAGGTATTGGGTAAGTAAAACTATTTATATTAGAAAAAAATCTAATTTTGTAATTACAAATATTGCAATTATCACTAATATTTACACGTCAATTTGTTTTACTCATACATTTTGTTATAAATAATTTTTATCAACTAATTACTTAAATAGTTATAAATGCATTGAAATTACACAATTTCTTCACCTACCAACTTATCACATTACATCGTGTACATTGTTGAGTAAGTATAACATTTTTATTACTTTTTTATATCGTCGTCTTTTGGTGGGGCAAACTTTTTTGTTCTTAATCGTATATTTATATCGTCAAATACTGTTATCATATTCGTAGATAATATTGCATTCTACTGAACGTTCTGGAACTATTGTTATGAACACTACAAATGGCTAAATATTTTGTATGCAAACAAAATTATATTATGTAATTTTATAGCATCAAATTAACTGGCTTAGAAATTTTAATGAAGCTCTTAAATTCTATTAAATGCCTCCCTTTGTAACGGAACGGAAACTAAACCTCGTCGCTGAATACAAACAAACCTTATTAATTGAATGGCCTATATGCTCATGAAGCGTTTTAAAATTGCGTACGTAATACTATCGAATGTTTTCGTTGAATTCAAAAAGGCATATCTTTAATTGGTTACAAGAGCCTATTTGAACCCAACATAACTTATTTACCGACAATTTCCACTGTCGTGACACACGTATATCGCTATCTCTGTTTTTTTCATAGAGAATGAGAGTGAGCAATAACAGGTGTTACGACAATGAAAACACCGCATTGCGAACCTAATTAGTCCAATGTAAAGATTGTGCTAATTCTTCGACCTTGTCCCAAGGAAAGGGTGGGTATAGGCTGGCCATTCGTCGCATGCGAGCTGATCTCGACCTTCTGTTGTAGTAATTAGAGTCTATATAACTGTGAGACTGGAAACGGTTGTAGACCGGCTTGTCCGAATACGAATGTGGCTGAGAATAGTCCACTTTGTAAGAGCTGGTGGTACTTGAAGGGCTGGTGTATCTGTTCCCTTTGTAAGCTGAAATCACAACAATTTTTAATTAGTCAGCTAAACAAACCAGGTACCGGTCTATAAACTATTACGGGATAAAAAGTATTTAATATTTTTTTGACAATGATTTCGAGAGTGGCAACTCACATTCAGCCATCATGGACTCATGCCATTTGGCATTTGTATAGCTTTTTAAACTTTAGTAGACAACTCTATCTTATTCCGTATTATTAACAAGAATGTTAAGCTAATCTATTCACGCTTTGAAGACTTAATTTTTTGTGTTCACTGTTAAATTAATCAATTTTGATATATGTCCAAGATTTTAAAACATTGCAAACGGTAAAACGAGCTACAGTTCGTTGATATACTTTACTTTGTCAATGTTGTTAGCTTGTATAGTAATTAATGATACTGACCTGTTTGAAAGTTGGGCGATGGTCGTACACACATCATGCCGTACACTCTAATGCCCGGCACGGAGGCGTACGTTGGCTGGTCGTGTGTCATCGGTCCCTCTGAGAATTATAAGTCTTATGTGAATATACGTCATTACTACAATGTATCCGCTTTTTATTGTTGCAAAGTGAAGGTCTAAAGTTAATCTGGTTAGTTTCCAAATGAAATAAAGCTTAGCGTATTGCGGAAAGAGATCTAATCGAAACAAGTTAAAGAATTTGTGGTTAATCTAAATGCAAGTCCAAACTTCTTGATATTGTACAATGATGCACTCCGAGAATACAATAGGAACGCACTAAAATAGTTTAAGAATAACTAATGTATGACAATTAGTAACTTACCTAAAATATGAGTTTCCGGACATCGACAGATGACCAAATAGTGAGATTTTCCGGTTCTTATGTTCTGTAGAGCTAACAATGACCAGTCTCTAGGCGCGCGACATTCTCGCATTTCGGACACCGCCTCGCATGTTTTCACTAATGTTACCGCTTTCCTCGCGTACTGGAAAACAAAATATTTTCTTTACAATATTCACATTTACA
The DNA here is from genome assembly GCA_013186455.1 of Papilio dardanus tibullus. Lineage (NCBI taxonomy): Eukaryota > Metazoa > Arthropoda > Insecta > Lepidoptera > Papilionidae > Papilio > Papilio dardanus. The sequence goes on along the minus strand of QDHC01000893.1, from coordinate 215,514 downwards.
CAGCTTTAAATAAAACAAAAATGTATTAATAAATAGTGGTAGTAAGCTCGACCCTTGATGGGCTCCATTTTTCCGCAACTTCACGACTAGCGTAAATTTTGCGTGACTTCACACATATCTTTGAATTTCTTCGCATTATTAATTTGTATTAATCTCTTACAAGGTCATATTGTTCCGAATCTTGAAATTATTTGTTTTGGTTCCATGTTTTTTACTCAATCGACAACAAGTTCCAATATATCTTAAAGTCCGCAAAAGCGAGGTCGAATAACATAGTACATCGGATAACATACTTCCATGGCATATCAATTGACCACAATCGTTACAACAAATGGGCCAAGCACAAAACGTATTTTAAATTACGTTAACGCGAAACGAATATCGTTCTCACCTGTTACTAAGTAACGGTACACGGGGAGCGATTGCAACGGCTCGTTTGTGCACAGCTTACCTTCTTTTTGGAGTCGGTGGTGAGGCGCGTGGTATGCAGGTCGTCCGCGTTGAGGCTGGCCGAGCATGGGTCCCGGTAGCGCGCGGGGCACGCGCATAACGGCTGCGTATAGTTTAGACGGACGTATACCGCGTTGCACACCTAGGAAAACATTGTTTATTGCAGTTAGAGCTTGTTTATCCCTTAAATCATTTGTATAATATTTACGGAATTTTATAAGGGACTATGGCTATTTATTAATTGACGATTAAGCTTTGGTCTTTTATTAGGAGAGGGACATACAGAGACTATTCTCTTCTTAGTATCAGTAACTGTTTTGCGCGATAATGTTCTATTTTAGTATACTTCTTTAATATCCATTAGTAGTTTGAATAGGACTAATAAAGCTATTCAAGCCATAATTACCTGTTGTATAGCACACTCCGGCAGTAGGTAAATGTGCTGATTGTGTGGATAGTAGTGGTATTTCGTCGGCTTCGCTAACACCGAGGTCGAGCCGGCGGGCAGCGGTACCGTCTGAAAATAACCATTATAATGATTGATTAACTTCACAGTAAACGAAAACTTGTTATATTTGACATTCTTTCTTCGCGCAAAAATTTATGGCACCATCGAAAGCGCTAATGTGGTCGAGATGTCATTAGCAGTGCGCACAATGATGTGAAATATCTCGACGCCGCTCCGCGAACAATTCATCAGCTCTGTGAGAATCTCTTTGTCAACTCAGATGAGGTCTGACGTCTAACCTTACTTTTCTTTGATCTACATGCGCCTTAACAGTATTAGATGCTACATTTTTTTCATAATTTGTATACTAAGTTCATATTACTTCATGCTCATTTTAACTAGTTATCAAAATTATCTTATGATGCTCCTTTGTTTGTCGTTGTCCATAATAAGAATGTTAGATAAAGTATCAAATATTTGTTCCTTTAGCGAGAATATTAATGTTTTAAAGTCTTATTCAGTTAGATTGAGATGGACTTGTCATCAAATCAGTTAAATAAATTGTTTTTATTCATTTGTTTTGTTAACGAATGCCAACAAAAGCTATGTACACCTGCTGAGAGATGTAATTTTGATAAAAATCCATCTCGTCTGTTTGTACAGTGCTCCAGTAACCCCTTTAGTTACATCAAATGTTATTCCACAACAATGAACTTTTTGTATCCACCGCGTTGCTTCACAAACAGTATTTTTTGCTGTAACTGCTTTAATTTATCCGTTAAGGCCTGTTAAAGTTTTCATCTTTTTGATTTACGTCAAATCATATTAAATAAAATGCTTTTGGTTATAAATTCTATTTGATGTAAATATTAAACGGGGATTAAAAACTTTTTGTTATTACAAATATTAATTACTGCTTTATAAAATACATTTATTATTGTCGAATGGACAAAAGAGTTTTCTGTATAAAAAATAATTTCTCTTTATTACATTCTCATAATGTTTTTAATAAAGAAATAGTTTATTTGCAATCGTGCAAATCGAGCAGATTATTCAATGACTCCATTGAAAGTTTTCTAAGCTGTAAAGCCTTGATTACGCCTTTCATCTTTCAGATTAATAGTGTTTTTTTTTACTTTTACTATAGAAAAATCTAGTTAAAGTTAAATTAGTTTATATTAAGATTGATTTGAGTTTATTATAAAATGTAATTAGAGTTCATGAAATACAATTTGTAGTATTTTTTTCTATTAGCTACCTTTTAAAAGCTGTGGGCTGTATAATTTTAAAACTTTTAATAAGAAAAATCAGCCAAAATATTTTGTCTGTATTTTTTAATGTTAAGAAGCAGTGATTAAATAGAATTCTATTTCCAATAGCTACGAGGTTTTTTGAACAAATTGCCGGAAGTCACTACAAAAGCTCGACCAATCGTAACCGTGTAACTAATGGTAATCCTAAATCATTGGTTTTTGTATTGTTTATATATGTCTATATTTGTATTCTTTAAAATATTGTTTCAAATTAAATAAATTTTAAAAGATTCCAGATAAATAATAAGTTAAACTAGCGATATTTGCATAGTTTTGTAAGTAGATTTATAAAGCTTAAAATATTTTCTGAGCTCAGTTACGCTTTTGTAGAATTTGTAGATTTTGTAGCATTAAGAAAATTACGAATGAATAAATATTTAAGATGAAAATTTTGTTAGGGACCTATAAGGACACTCTAGTAACGCTATTTCTGTAATTTTTACTTAGCGCATTGCAACGTAAACCGCGTTCAAACTATTATAAATGAACTGTTGCCGCGATCAGGGGGCTACCCAAAGTATATGCGCTACAAAGAGATTCGATAGCGAAAATCAAAAATATATGGAACTGACACTGACGTTCCATATCTCACAGTCACACGTGACGAGTACATAACTTATCGAATGGCATTGTCAGTTTCGTAAATTTTTGTCGATTTCATCAGCGATATCGCCAATCGAAAAATACTTTGGGTAGCCCATCAGTTTACAGTAAAAACGCAAATCAACAAAAACAACAGTACCGTCAGCATCATTACCTCGCTTCATTCTCTATTTCTTATCTCTAATCGATAGCTCACTGAACAGTTACGAGGTCAATGTAAGGATGAGTCAAGATTCAACGATATGTTTACCTTAATAGACTATCTCTTGTTGCGATCTTGATATCAGTTGAACTTTTGCATTATAACAATGGATCATTGAACCGTAACTACTCTCATAATAATGTACATTCTTTATTACTTCATTAAGAGTAATATTATAAAGAGAGAAACTTTGTATTTTTGTTTGTATTGAAATAACTCAAGAACTACTGGGCCGATTTCAAAAATTCTTTCACTGTTAGAAAGCTGAACTATCCCCGAGTAACATAGGCTATATTTTTTAATTCCTCGCGGACGAAGTCGCGAACGACAGCTAGTTACGTATAAAATGAGTTCATATAATAAACGTTGTAAATGCTTTTTTATTTAGTACTACTAGCTGTTTGTGAGTTTGTCCTGGTGGAATTAAAAAATATAACCTATGTTACTCGGGTATGTAGCTTTCTAATGGTGAAAGAATTTTTAAAATCGGTCCAGTAGTTTTTGAGTTTAATATATACAAAAATATAAATCTTTTCTCTTTATAATATTAAGTATAGATTTTATTTAAATAAAATAAGGGAATAACTTATTCCTTTTATTTGAATTTGATCGTATTGGTTATAGATTGGTACTTTAGAAAAATTATCATAAATAGTCGGTAGTGTTTTATGTAAATATTTTAACAATGCAAAATCAATTGGCTTGATAAAGCTAAACGAGCAAATACTGTTCCCGTGAGAAATGAAAATAAAGCTGCGTTGTACTGCATTTCAGTGGTTGAAATGGTGCGTTGGACAAGGCAGTGGTCTGTCAAATTGTAAACTGGTGAAAGCTTAACGGTATTACGTCCCGTGACTTGTTGTTTAATAGTAACTTGCGCCCTTGGACTGTTTTAAATTTACACTTACACAACGGCTTCATTAGACCGAGTTCGCGATAAAAATAGAGATTTTACTTCGACAAGCCGTTTTCTGTGTGGTTATAGAAAAGTTACCAACTTAATTGGAACCGGCTTAGTTTAGATGTTTTAAGTTATGATTAAATGAAGGTTTTTGTTGATGATATCTTTTTTAATTACCTTTGATATTTAATAATAATAGTGAGTAGAGAGATAATAGTTTTCAGCTTATTTAAAGGCTATATTGAATATGGGAATTTCGTCTGCTGAACTTAGTTGTTGATATTCACTTTGACCGCACCGTATCACGCTCCCCGGGCGAAATAATAGACTTTAGCTATTCAACTAATACCTGTAGATGAATGTTTCACACACACACACACACACACATACAATACACACAGTACTAAAATAATATATAATTCCAATTGCAAACTGAATAATAATTATTTTACGATGGAATTGCTCTGACAATTATAATTCATTAATACAATTACAGTCACACCTGGATGACCGAGACCTTGATAAGCGATAGTCATACTACGGTCCCAACGCACTACTTCCATAAGCGAGAAACTTGGATTAGAGGGAAACCTCTATAAGACAAATATCGCGGTCCTTTGGCCTCTCGCTAATCCACGTTCGACTGTATTTAAATTTGCTAATAAACGGCATTATTAAGCGGACTACAGACGCTCGTTAACTGTACAGTTCGACAGCTCAATTAAAACTGACGTTTGTAAGCAACACTACTAACTGTACAGTTTGATTGCGCAGTTCTAATTGACGTGTGTAAGTCATTTTTAACTGTTAAAAAACTAAACGTTTGTACCCGGTTTTAATTTCATGTTAGTTGTGTTGTGTATGTTTTTAATTCTTTTAGTTATGAGTTATGATTTGAAATAATATACTAAAATATCCGAATGCCAATCTGTGTAAATAAAATCGTCGATTCTGAAAAAACTGAAAAAGTTTTTCTCGATATTTTTACATGATATTTTAAAAGCTGCTTTTTACATTAAGCGAAAATTTTATAAAATAAATGAGTAAAAAAATCTAACATTCGTTGAACTTTGTTCTGCAGTTTGAATGTTTGAGATGTAATTTGTCGAGGAGAAAGCTGTACATTTTAGCTCGGATTGCTTGCGGTTTTAACACTTAAATTTTCACAAAATTGTCTGAAAGTCGACTTTTCACAAGATTGAACACGGATAGTAAATTGTTACAATTACTCTTGACAAGTTTCACTTTCAGACACGCAATTAAAGTTTATTACTCTATTTTTAATTTTATCCTTGTTAAATGAATTAAAGTTAAGTTAATTCAGTTATAAGAGCTCTTAAGTACATAAGTAAGCTCTTAACTTGTAAACTGCAGGTCCCGAGTTCGAATCCCACCATGTACCAACGTGTTTTTCGATTTTCTATTTTCACATGTACATATTTACGACGCTCTTAGGTGAAGGAAACATCGTGATGCAACTTGCACATATCGGCGAAGAAATTCGAAGATATGTGTATTCACGCAAAATACGCGCTAGTCGTGCAGTTGCGGAAAATGGAGCCCATCATGGGTCGAAACCTTTAACCTGTAAGTTCGTAAAGAATCAACGGTAAAAATATATTTTTTATAAACCATTGATAACTTTTACGTAAACTAAATTCATAATATCAAATTAATCCTCAGTTTGTGGATGCGATTGTTTCTATTCATTTATTTTTCTACTATTTGTGTTATTTCCGTATAATTGTTAAGTAATGTAACGTGGTTTGTATCACGCTCAAGGCCTAGTGCACGCAAGCGTTCGTTAACCGCGACCCCGACCTACCACAATATACAGACTTGTTATATTGTATGGGTGTGTTAGACATATTTTGTTTTAGTTACTAAATTTAATACGAGCTCTTTACTAGAAGTTGTTGTCACTGTTGATAATTTGACTAGTTTATTTTTCAATTATTGGGACGTTCAATAGAAGCTTAATAATTTATCTTCCAAAGTGTAAGTTTTATAAAGATTATTGTGTATTTTTTTTAATTTTAATAACTTTTTTTTTTAAACTTTAGCACAATGTTATTACAAGGTGTACTTAATGCCTAGTGGCATTCTCTACCAGTCATCCTATATCTTAATGGAAAGAACATAGCGATTTCGTGCAGGGCATATAAGAAATAAGCACACTATATACGCAATGTAACCTAATAACACACGGACAGCTAGAAAAGTACGGCATATGTAATAAAAGATATCAATCGAGAACACGTAATTCCAATTAGAACCTTGTCGCCGGTACGGTCAGGTTACTGCCAATCCCGTCTCATTTCCTTATCAAGGGTAACAGTAACAGTTAAAGCGAGCAAGCATCCCACAGGACAGGTTCTGAACAACATAGCGGTTAAGTAATTTAATCGCCTCTAGTTCTCGTTCCGGGCTATTTCGAGCTATTTAGCGGGACGCGTATACTGGAAATTATTGACGTCATTAAATGCGACTTAAGCGATGGAGTGAAAATTATTACGTCAGTATCAATAAGATTGATTATTGTGCAAAAATTTTAATATAGATGAAATGGGATGCAAGATTTAAGAAGTACCTTACTGTTTGTTAATTTATTGTTTTATTTAATAAATTGATAAGCAAAAAGACTAGTTTTCAAGCCCAAAAATGTTTGATTGAATATTTTAAAGTGGCAACGCTGAATTGAGTGACAAGGCGCACTTTTAGGCTATAGGACACTGATATCCAATGCCTTAATCAATTAAAAAAAATGTGACAAAGCGGTAAAACATTTTGACATCGAGGTGTAAAACGAGTAGGTTATGAAAAAGAAAAATGAATAAAGTGATAGTTATTGGAACCTGCATTCTCTTCCTTCTTTTCTTTCTTTCACCCAGGCATCTTGAAAGTCTAAAACTAGTCGAAAGTATTTGGTTCTACATTACTTTTTTTTTTTTTTGAGATTTTATGGCCTGGTGACAAAGACCTTTAAGCCAAAGATAATTCTACATTACTGTCTTGGGGTCATAGAGATTCACGACAATGGAGTTTCACGGTATAGAAGAGAAAACAGTCATCCTGTAGAAACAAAGAGATGAGCGTGCGGAAAGCGATTTTGCGAAAATCGTTTTTTTGTAAAAATCGATCGCACCTAAATCGGGACAGGAAATTCGAGAATTGAAGAGCGTATATGCAATTGATCAATTCCAGTTTAAATTTCACTAAAGAATTTTTGTATGTTTAAATTCAAATAATAATAGACCACAAAAAGAATTTGTTACGCGCGATCAGTTTAACATCGTATAGAAATGTAGAGTATTGAATAATTAAACGTGACAATGTCGAACATAGCAGAAATTCTAATCGATATTCAATTGTAAACTGGTTCAATAGGCTTCAAATTGTTCGGAGGGAACGGTTTACTGTGAGAAATCCAAAGTAATGGTTTTTCGTGCTGTTACGACAGGAAAATGGAGACAATACATTTATTTTACTTTGATCCCGTAATATAATTAAAGACAAAGAACAAATAATATTAATAAGATATACATATAGATATACAGATCTACATTGTTTTCGGAAGGTGTATGACCAAATAAAGATATATAATTTTCACAATTATAAAGCTACATGAAAACATTTCGTGAAAACAAAATAACTCAAAGCTTTAATAGTTTGCTCTGCGAAATATTTTATCATATTACTTCTCAGAAGCTTTAAATATGCGAGTGTAAAATAATTTCAAAATGTATGCAAAGGTTGCATTATTTGAATGTTCCCACAGCGTTCCTTTGTCGTTCCTTTGTTGGGTCGTTTAAGCTATTCACGAGATACGTGTTTTGTTCGCGTATCGCCTATCGAGATGTTGCGCTGACTTATACAGTATCGTGAGCCAGGATTCCGCGTGTGCTGAACTAGCGAATTTAACTGAGAGACTGCTACCTCGATAAAGGAATACGGAATAAATGTGAAGTTAAATATTTGACAACCGCTGATCCTTTTTGCAAATTTATCGATAAATAGCCATCATATTGCTCTATTCTTAGTACTCGTACAAATGCTATTGTTTTTGAAGTAAAATGTAGAAGCAAGCAAATATTGTAAATGTTTACCAACTAGACTGAGGAAAAGTATCATAAAACATGATTTTTCTTAACTATTGTTACACTAAGGATAACAAAAATACCTCAATGTTTTATTTTATTTAAGAAAACGCAACAAAATTGCATAAATACTTCTAAGAAGAAGTGTAAAAACAAAAAGTTTTCGCGTCTCGTAAACAGATTGTACAAAGCGATAAATGCTGTCGGCCTACGAGAGAGCGCCGCTTCGACCGGCGATAACTATTCTCTTAATAGAATTTATTGCCGCATATAACATCTACCAATACTTTGCAGACGACGCGTTGCTAACTCCTTTATACCCGTGACTTACAATGCCGGCAAAAACGTTCAACTGGTCCCATGTACTCTGATAATGCCTTACACGCTTCCATTGTTCCTCCATAAACGTTTAAATGGTTTGCCTAAAGAATTATCTTAGCATAGAACATTCCTAGTATCCTAGTAATATAATAATACATTTGATACATTGGTATTTGAAATAAGGCACTATAGATGCGCCAATTTACCTATGTCAATTTTATTCTACTGAGATCTTTGAATTCAAAATTGGAAGTACTTGCCGTCTACGAAATCCCGATTGCATGATAAGGATGTGCACATCGACCATTAAGTATGCCTTTGAGAGCGTATTTACGTTCAACGATTCAACTTCAGCCCATAGAATACAACCTTCTAATTGGCTCCCAATAAATATTCGTAGAAGATATACTTTAAATAAACGCACTTCTTAGTAAAGTAGTGCTGTAATCCTAGTTCTTTTTTCGCTAGATATTGCAAGATATGCTTAAAATTTTCATTACGAATAGTAATCGTTGCCTGGACGACCGAACAGTCATTAACTTAGTCTTCCGGCCCGGCTACACGATCCTTTAAAGACGAAACTGGTTTCTAAGCACGGATAATAAGCAATCGTGCGGATCGGAATACCAGAGTCTCGGCGTACCGTAAATCACACCAGACCCGCAGTCACGTAAAGGGCTCTGTTGCACTTTCATATTTTGAACATAAGAATAGTTATGTCTTAGTGATTTCAAGATATAACTCTTTTGGGATAGGTCGACTTAAATATTGTATGCAAAAACGATCTAGCAAATAATAAAAATGTTTAAGAACGATGTGAAATTTCTAAGGTCGTAAACAGCTTTGCTTTGCCATCAACATGTGTTACTGTGTTTGCATTGTGTTATTATGGTCTCGGTAGTAAAGCAATACAATATTTCACATACATTTTAAGTTCAAGAGTTCTTGTATGCCAATTTCGGTTACCAGGGTATAAGCATAGTTTACGAGTTCGTACATCTTTTATTACAAATACGAAACAGTCTCATGAGAATGAAGTAAAAAGACTTTAATGCTAAACGTTTCTACAAATGTTAACATCACGTACATAAAACGTGGTCAGGCGTTATAAAAATGCTTTCTTTTTAAAATAACAGTGAGTCCGTTTAGCTTCACTGTGAGATGACACGTCGGAATGTGCCCTACTTCCAACTTGTCATATTACAACGCTTTCAACGTGCAATATAATTTCATCAAAATGCAACAAACTTTAGCAATTTCAATTTGAACACGAAGGAAGCTAGAAACTTCTCAATCTTTCCACGGTTTATTTTCTGAATCAATTTTTGTTCATCTAATTTTATTACATAAAATTGATTTACTCAACCTCACAAATAAAACACTGAAACGAAAGGATTTGCGGAAAGCGAACAGCAAATAAACCAGTTTCGCCTACGCCAGTTATCTCGGGAACATCACGACTGGCTCGCTTCTCTACTAAAGTAAAAGATTCATTGTAAATACAATCCTCTAACAAAACAACAACAAAAGCCAACTTATCGATTTAATTACACGAAAAACATTTTACCATAAAACCAACGATAATTTACTAGTTAGCTATACGTTAATATAATGGTTCAAGATAATTGCTATCAACAAACTACTAAGAGTGCTAAGCGAAAGATTTTTATCATTTGTAATTTAATAAGAGTTATTGGAACAAATTACCCGGAACAACAGCTTTTATTCCTTCTATAGACTTTCATATGAAAAATATATCAATGGACAGGTACATTATCTTAATCAATGGAAAAACAACATTGTAATTTGTAACGCCAATATACTGTTTATGCATTTTATAAAAAAATAATTGAAAGTTTCATTACTTCGGTGTATGTGGGAACTCATGCGCTTCTGTACAACACTTAACCTTTGCTAACGTTTTTGTAACAACTTTTTGCAAACTACTGGGTAATGGGATGGTTGGAGGTATATGCAATCGACTGGAGCACATTTTTATTACAACTAATTATACAGCATAGGGATTAACCTGTGTGACTGTAATTATGTATCTATTTATATTGCAAATAAGTAAAGTAAATTCTTGCGTAATATTGATGCATTATGATACGAGTAGCATTCTGCTTTAAGCAACCCATATATGAGCATTTCTATTCTCTTCTATAGTTGGTCCTTTCACTTCAAATCAATTTTGCATTTGCCATGAACCGTTGCATGTGTATCAAAATTGTAAACTAATATGTCAAATGATTGCAATATATTCCTGTTGTCTTATTATTAAGATGCAGTATCGTCTTTGTACGGAAGTTTGATCACATCGTAGTATTTATTTGTAAAAAATATTAAATTCCCATCATTTTAATCGTGTTATTGTCGTACGTAACAGGAATGTGTGCTGTTGATTGTGGGTTAGTGGCACTTAGCGCACTGCTTTCCTCGTGTGCTCTCAACGTTACAGCGTCATATCGCAACTTACTTTGTCGAAATTCTACATATCATTGTGAAGAGAGTTTTAACATGTAGTTGTTTAACTAATGTTTAATTAGCTTCAGTTAGAAAATGATAAACTTTCTGATTTGTACTACAACTAAATGTTATGGTGGAGAGTACCAAAGCATTGGTAGTACGTTACTAATACATTTATGTGCTAATCGAGAATTGAATTCTATTCTAGTAGAGTAGTTCTGACAATATCTGTAAATACTGTTTGAACTATAGATCAGATTAGACAATAAAAGCACCTGCAATAATATCATTTAAAATGTGTATTTACTATTGCTGTGACAATTTAACGACCGTTAAATTGTCAGGTTCAGTGAATAGTAACAATCTTGAACAGTAGCAATACAATATTATAGTTTTCCATTATTTTTATCTTGGTCTCTGCTTAGTTGGGCGTGACGCACCGTTTTGTCGGCTGCTCTTTCCGATACGGTCTACATGCGTCCGACTATCCAAGAACCCTACGATACATCAAGTTTTCTTCGCATCGGCGAAAGTTATGATTTTCTTATTCCATTGATGGTTAAATTACGTAACTATAAAGTTAGTTTCAATTGAATATGAATGAAGACATTATGAAGTAACCTAGCGTATATCAGAGAAGAAATACAAAAGTGAGAAGACAATTAAGACGCACCTAGCCAGCGTAGTTGACTATTTCGTAGTCATCTCTAACTAAGGGCAGGGTCTGGGCTGAGCTCATGATGGTGAACTCGTTCCATATTCACATCATAGCTCTTCAACCGAAATAAACAGAACCAGTAAACATTCAAATTAAATATTAGTCAACTAGTTCAAAAGTAGTACCTACGCAAATTTTTACAGCTTCGTCTAACTCGTTGAAACGGAAATAGCAAAGGCCTACAGAGAATAGCGAATATTGTACTGAGTACGTTCCATTCTGTTATGATTTTTTCGTATGAATATGTCGTTGGCGAGGTTTGTCACATGAGTCGGCGTTGAACGTGTTAAAAGATGCAATCATAATTTTTTCAGGCGTAATACATCACATTTGAATAAAGTAATGAGAAAATCAAAGAGAAATAATTATGTAACACAGGATGTAATTTTTATCGAATTTTCATATCCTACTGTTGTCTGATATTATTCCCACGGGTTCTTGAATATTCAATTCACTGCGTTAATTGCATACATTTCTTTCATAGACAATGTTTATTCTTGTTCGTGTTTCCTTAATGCTGTGGAAAGAACACGTTTTTCCTACTGTTACATTACGAATGCGTTTAGGCATTGTGTAATTACGTACATTGGTATTCATGAAGTGTAATACAATTTCCATGTGTATAAATGTTTAATTGAATGGGATTTTGTTCTAATTCCTCTGCTAAACTCTAACCGCTTTATTCTGAAACGAGAATCAGCGTTATTACTGTTGTACTTTCTACGTTTGGTACTGTTACATTCATAAAATTTATTCCAAAATACAGAACATACTTGTTCCTGATACTTCTTATGATACATAATTTGGTCCATTGAGACCTGGTCTATCTTATTTAGTTCCGAGTGTTCTTCAGTATCGTATAATCGACGACTTTTTGGTCCTCGTTTATCGCAGTACTTTATACTTTTTTCGGAATAAAGGGGTATTTATTTTATATAAATAAAAAATATTTCTAATTTTTCATATACAGCGTTATTCAACAAGTAAATACTAGTTTGTAGTTTATTCTAAAATAGCCGCCACGTAGCGTATTTACTTAAGAACTAGTTCATTGTACAAAATAAGGTATCGTAAAACAGTTGGTTCATTGCCAATGTTATCACATCGTAGGAGTGTTGCCAACCGTGTAGGGAAATGCACGTAAGCATTATCCGCTTTGACTTCCACAATACTCAAGAGACGTGATCGAGTTATTTATTAGATATCCTAAGAAAGTGAATAATTAATTTATTAGCTGTAGAAGAGTGTCGTGTACAATCAATGTCTTTGTATACAGTTTTTTTTTATAAGATAAGGGGGCAAACGAGCAGCGGGAACACCGAGGTGATCATCGACGCCCATGGACATTTGCAATACCAGAGGAACCACAGATGCGTTGCCGGCCTTTGAGGAGGTGATAAGCTCGCTTCTTGAAGGACCCTAAGTCGTACCGGTTTGAAAATACCGCCGAGGACAGACCATTCCACAGTGCAGCTGTGCGAGGCAGGAAGTTGCGTGAAAACCGCACTGTAGAGGATTGCCAGTTGTACACATTCGCGCAAAAATGCACCCTCTTTAAAACAGTGCCATCTTTTGTATAAATCTTTTAGCAGAAAAATCTCAGATATATTCACATGTATGAATAATAAAGTAATATCTAATAGTATTACAGAATATTGACGTAAAAGCTCAAAATACGTGAAGATTATCTTTATTATTTTCATGATCACCGCAGTTTATAGATAACCGAGCGAAAATTGACCGTTAAGTGATTTGTTGAAATGTAACGGAATTGAGAGATGTCGATTTTCAGAGCAATCGGTATTCATAAAGTCGACGGATCGCTTGTGGTTTAACTGAGAAGGGTCCACGGACCGTGACAATGAGCACATTTCCACTTCAAATTTGAAGCAAACCGCAGTACCGTCAAACTAAGCTGATGACGATTATCGTTAACACTTAATGTTATCTCTTAAGCCGTTACAGACGCTCAGTTTTAACTGTACAGTTCAACTGTAGAGTTAAAACTGACATGTCAATTTGAACTACACATTCGAACTGTGCATTTAAAACTGGACGTTTGTAGCCAGCTTTAAGTGTTTGGCATTTCGATGTTAAAAAGTCACTTCTTAATTTCTTTGCAATAAATGTTAAAGTAAAGCTCAAAAACTGTTTTTATACGTTTTTTTTGTAATCAAAAAAAGACAGTATGTGGTTTCAAAAACTATAAGCTAAGTGCATTGACATTTAACACCTATTTGTACTTAAAGAAAATTGCATGAGAAAATTCTCCGTTTAAATAGAAGGAATTTATAGATCGAGAATATATTTATTACTTAATACATTTTATATTGATAAATAGCCTTTCATATCTGCGTTTAATCCATTTTGAAACGTTCCAATGTCGCTGTTATGGGTATATACCCACGCTCGTGTCAGCTGGCGGTCCGATCGCCATTACCGTCTGTTACAAGACAAGCTGCGATTTGTAGCGGAAGATATGATGTTACACATTGAAAATATATTGTTTTAAAATAGACTGGAGTTATGATACGAGAATCATGTAGCGCATATCTAACTTGACGACAAAATCGTTAACAATTGCCTATATCACAGATACTTTTAAAATAATCGTAATGATAGTTTATAACATGTAAAATTATGAATTATCTGAGCATCGTCTCATTTTACTATAATAATGTCTAGCTTGATATGGGGTTCTATCACAGTACAAGTAATGTCTTCTTCATGGTTTTACAAATGATACTGCTTTAAAGGCGTATTTTCTACTTATTTATGCTCATATAAAGTCGCCAGTGTCAGTGATAGGTTAGTATAATCTCACGGTGCCGCGTGAACCGCGAATAACGGGGCCGGCGACGGATCTCTTGGATTACTATAACCTCCTGACATAGTTACTATAGATTCTGCATCAAATTGATTCCGACCATACCTGAACTGCCCTTAGGTACCACGCTTCAACCTTTAACCTAGGAATTCTTTGACACTAATGCACGTAGGATGTTTGTTTGACGGAAACAAGCTTTTTTATATTAATATTTTATATTGAGCGTCAGTGGCTCAGGGGTTTGTCTTGACTTGTAATCTGCAGGTCCCGAGTTAGAATCCCGCCATGTACCAATGTGTTTTTCGATCTTCATCCCCGACCCTCTTACGGTGAAGGAAAACATCGTGTTGCAACCTGCACATATCGGCGACGGAATACAAAGATACGTGTGAAGTCACGCAAAATACGCGCTAATCGTGGAGTTGCGGAAAAATGGAGCCCATCATAGGTCGGACTACACTAAGCTACACGACACTATTTCGAATTGCAACTAAAAGCCCTATTACTCGTAATAAGAAACTATTATAGGTTACCAAATGTTGAAATGTGAAAGATTTTTTTTTATATTAAAAGTGGCAAACGAGCAAGCGGCCACCTGGATAAGCTGAAATAGCGAAGCGACCGCTGCCCATGGACATCTGCGATTGCAGATGCGTTGCCCACCCTTAATCTTCGGTGGAGGAGACGCACAGCAAGAGTATAATTCCTCTCTCTATGCGTCCCCTCCTCAGGAAAATCCACTTCCCTTCGCATCATTTCCTTATAGGAAAAGGATAGGAAGGGAAAATGCATTAAAATTAGGTCTCCGGCTCCACACTCGTCGGACGAAGTCCGTAAGAACAAATACAAATACTTTAGAACCGCACAGACGGAGTCGTTGGCGACAGCTAGTAGAGTTATACATTTACGATTGGCAATAATCTTGTAAATAATATCTACAGTTACTTATTCCGTTAATTGTAATTTTGTTGTTACGATCTCTATAAAACTTTTATACAAGTCTTATCAAGCATCCGTTCTCAAGCTCTCAGACTATAATTACTATCGCTATTAGATTATAGATTACAAATGAATGTAATGCAATGATTACATTTTTGAAGATTAAATTATCTAAAATTTACAAATGTATATTATGTAAGTACTGTATTCCATTAACTTTTAGGAAATGCATGAAGTTTTTGTATTTCTGTAGACAGTTCTGAAAAAAATTATGTTTAAATATATTTGAACTAGCTGTTGTTCGCGACTTCGTCCACGGGTAATTAAAAAATATAGCCTATGTTACTCGGGGATAGTGTAGCTTTCTAATGGTGAAAGAATTTTTGATATCGGCCCAGTAGTTCTTGAGTTATTTCAATACATACCAAAATTAAAAAAACACAAAGTTTTTCTTGTTATAATATTAGTATAGATTTAACTAAAATGTTGTAAACATCAGATTATTTTCCTAGCATGTCTTTAGAATATATAACAGTAGTAGTGTTGCCATGTAAAGTAGATTTAAATAAGTTCTAGGTAAGATGCAGTCGACTTGAAGTTACGAGTACCACTGATCGACGTCACATTAGTGTCATACGGTCGTTGGAGACTTCCTAACAACTTTTGTTGCGGCGCCGTAATACGCTACGGATAGTTGACTTCTATAACGTACTGTGTTTTATTTGCATTGATATTCAACTCTTTGTGACTTTGCATCGTTTATTCCAACTGTGACGTAATTTATTAAAAACTAGCGACCCGCCCCGGCTTCGCACGGGTGCAAAAGTGATACTAAATAAACTATCATACATTTTTTTCAATTCCATCAGCGATATCGTCATTCGAAAGATACTTGAAGCTTGAACAGTGTAAATGCATTCTTTGTAAGGCCGTATTAAATCGGAATTCTTTCATTGACCAATTTTACTGAAACGGGAAAATAAGGCGTTAGTACGACCTTTTTATTATGATGCTATAAGTCTTTTTACTCGGATACACTGTTATCTCAACACGGAACGAACACGTAGCCGTCAAAAAAGCTAAAACAGTAGTTTTTATATCTATTAGATGCCGACTTGGCTACGGTCTGATGGTTTTTTGTATCTTTTTAATTTATTTATCAGGCCCTTCGCTCAGCACAATAACAATCCAAATAGACCATCGACGCTTGTATTGTAAGGAATTTTATATCTAACGTGAATGATTCTGAATGATCTGTGAATGATCACATCAGGTGGGTTACGCAAAGCATATATGCTACAAAGCGATTTGATAGCGAACATTAAAAATGTATGGAACTGACATTACGTTCGATGTCTCACACGTGACAAGCCAATTACTTATCGATTCTTAATGTCAGTTTCATACGTTTTTGTCCGTTTCTGCGATATCGCCAATCGAAAGATACTTTAAGTAAGCCCCCAGATATGCTGAAAAAAGGGATGAATTCAGAAATTACAGCTGATAGGGAAGGAGGAGGAGTACATACTGTGCCGACCCTCCATAGTGTTAAAGGTAGGATGAACATGATGAAGAGTTATATCTCTTACTAGCGACCCGCCCGGCTTCGCACGGGTGCAAAACTAATACTAAATACACTACAGAAAAACTGTGAACATTATCTATATATATAAAAGAGTAAACTGACTCAACTATCAACGCACAGCCTAAACTACTGGGTCTAGAGACTTGAAATTTTGCATAGGGGTTTCTGTTACTACGTAACCGAGCACTAAGAAAGGATTTTACGAAATTCAAGCCCTAAGGGTCCAAAATGGGGGTCCAAAGTTTGTATGGAGAAAAATTATCCCTTTGTCAGAACTGCATGAAAATTAGGATGAGTGCTCTTTAGCATGAATAAATAAGTTTCTCATTCAAGAATTTTACAAATTTTTACTTTAGGGGGCAAAAAAGGGGGGGTAAAAGTACGAATCTAAAAAAAATTCTCGCAGCGTAGGTACGAGTCCTAGAGACCTGAAATTTTCCGCAGGGGTTTCTGTTACTACGTAGGAGTGCACAATGAAAAGATTTTTCGAAATTAAGACCTTAAGGGTCCGAAACGGGGGTCCAAAGTTTGTATGGAGCATCGTGATT